>BCHH01000005.1:1612785-1688752 GCA_001599595.1 Beverwykella pulmonaria
TACMSMARYSTAMTGCRCCRTAGCGAAGAGCTACTTTGCYCRAATYYACYTCAGGYAMYGGTTGAAGGCTTGGATGCATGGTGCAGGGAACAGGTCTTGGTTTCTCTATTAGCTGCTTGCTTTGTTATCACTTGACGCAGCATATATATGGGCATCTGAACACCATGCCCAACTTTTATGAAGGAAATGAATTGAATGCACCAAAAAACCCCACCAAACACACAACCCTCACCCCAACAAGATCACGAACATTTCTTCTGTCTTTCTTTATCACACATCTCTTCCTTTCCTTTGGTAGCTAGATGTAACGAAATTGCAACAGTCTGCTGCCAAACCTCATCTTCTTTATGAACGTCACCCGAGATCTTCGGATCTTCCTCCCCCAGTGCATTGCTGCTTCGGACATCGCATGGCTGCGAGTTGCCCTCTACCCTCCTGATTTTCTATATCACACCTTTACTTCACCACACTAGCTGCACAGATGGTGTGGGATATTACATAAACTGATGTACAGAGCCGTGTGCACGGGGCCTACTAGTTATTATGGAAAGAGAGCTTAAAGTACCCTATTATAGATATTGTAAGCCCAGGGCACCATACCGTCACATGGATGTGCCACTGACTAATCAGTTTGTTACATATATATCAGCTATACATACATCACACAAAATACACATCTTTCCTCGACTCTTCTGCTTACATGTTGCCTTACTATAGCTCTCTTGGTCTTCTTAGGTAAAAGCATAAAATCTCTAGTAAACGCATCCTACTTATCTAGTATTCTCAACGCAGAACAACACTCTTACCGCGTTGTTTTTCGCTGCATAATCTTCAATTCTAGAGAGGCAACGGGAAATCGTGGCGAAAAGACTAAAAAGCAAAAATATGAGCAGCAGGGACCCGCCAATAGTTACCATATCTTGCTTAGTTAAGGCTCAGCTTTAGACACCCGCTAAGTAAGCCGAGAAGGCTGTCGAGCCCAAATACTCGCGTGTTAGACGCCATTGCGTGATACTGCGTGAATTCAACGTCTGCCACAATATCGAGACGGATGCAAAAGCTACATTGCATTGTTGTGGGGCCATCGTGATGGGGCCATTTTGATGCATGAGGAAGTTGGTAGCTATACATGGCTCAAAACATCCTCATCACGCTGCATGGGCTGACTTTTTTAGTGCCTTCTTCTAGAGCCCTAACCTAACGAAGTACTGGCCCTAGGATTCGCATCTGTTCAATAGAGAGCGGAAGCTGACTATAAGTAGTTAACTACCCTTCAGCATATTGTCTGCCAGTGGTATCTGACTATATCCTAATCTCATCCCAAAAAATTACCAGAATGCATTCTTTAATTGTGTTCTTGTTTGCATTTATATATTATACAGCGTTGGCATTCCCAGGCCCAGCGCCAACACAGGTTGGCAACGTGGATTTGGCCATTAAAGGACGGAGTCCTGTTCCCACAGCGGTTGCAGGGCTTTCCAACGCAGTTCAGCTGTTCCGCCGCCAGAGTGAATATCAAACGTGCGGGTACATCAACGGCAACTACAGTAAGTCAAGACTTTTACTTAGGTCGTCATTATAATACATCTTAATCTTCTTAGATAACGCTATAATTTGCAAAACTGGGGTTTGCGCGTACAACGCTCTGAACAATGTTTTCGGCTGCTGCACTGGTATCTTGAGTGCATGCCATATTCAAACCGCATGCTATCCTAGTAAGGCTGCGGAACTCTCTTGCGACGCGAGCTGCCTTGCAAATCCGTACAATCTTATCTGGTAAGACCTCCTACCTTTGTTATTGTAGCGCTACAGATCTTCGAACTTAGTCTTGAATGTTCAAGCTAATTCTGATCTCACAGTACCGACCGCTCCTACACACTATGTTCTGTGTACATATCTTCCACTAAGGGAACTACTCTAACTAACTTTGGTTGTTGGACCGAGCATTTCACTTCCTACGCTTATGAAACGTATACCAACGGCCCTAGCAGTACCTCATCCATCAAACAACAGATCATCACGACTGTGATGACCGTATTTCCATCGACGACTCTCCTTTCTTCGTCCATATCCTCGACCTCGCCAATACCTACCCCAAGCCCGTCCGAGCCCAAGCCGAAGACTCCTATAGGCGCAATTGTCGGTGGCGTGGTGGGAGGTCTTGCCGTCGTTGTCATTGCTGTTGTCGCCATCCTCTTCATCTTTCGAAAGAGGAATGCCAGCCCATCTTCTACCGCTCCCCAGGTTGCTAAGAATATTCAGCCATATGTGCAGCCATATGCACAGCAGTCGTATACACAGCAGTCAATCCAGCCGGTCATGACTCCTCCTGTGATCACGCCCTTGAATCCTCCGATGAGCCCCCCAATGAGTCCTGCTCCTCCATACGCTAAGGCGCAGGAATATCATTACCAAACGCCGGCTTTACCTAGGGACACGGCAGAAGCGCCGTAAGCGGAACAAAGAGGATAGATTGAGGTAATTTAAAAATCTGTTTGCTGTCGAGGTTACAGAGGGTAACTTTTTGATGAAGATAAAAACTACTGAAGAATAATATGTACATATTTTCGCGAATTATCCAAAACAACACGGGCGAGAACCAGGGGGAACAATAGTCCAATAGTCCATGAAACATTGCAGACTTTATCACGTGTTATGTGTTCATGCTACGTCCTATTCTGGTTGGCTCCTATCAAGGGTGTGTATAGTCTCCGAGCGACATCTTAGCCCTACAAAGCTTTCATACTCTTTCAATACACAAAGAGTCTTCTGATGAGAGATTCCCTATACTACACTGCGTGACAGACTCTACGTATACACGAAACAACGCAATCACTTAGATGAAGCCGTCTTCTAATAATAATACCTATACACAAAATCCCCAGGGCTCTCTCTGTAGGTAGAAACACCGGCAGATACTAGATGTTGTAGTAAAAGAATAGATCTTTTAAACTCTTTCTCGAGAATTGACATTATATATCTCACGAGAGACTATACTACTTTTCTTTCCAGCGCATGCTGAACTACGTTTACATATTCTTCTGCTTAAAACTGTGTTTTATAAATCACTGGCTCAAAAAATGTAAGCTCAGGACACCATACAGGCACGCGGATGTCCAATGACTAATTAGTCCGTCATATATATATCAACTGTACATACTTCACACAGAATATATATCTTGATACTCTTTCCTCCACACTCCTGCTTACAGAAAACGACAGCCGTCTTCATTTATTGAAACTGATCTCCTTTACATTGAACTTTGAATCGCCGATAGACTTAAACAGTAATAGTATGTACAAGAACTAACTTCCCTCCAACCAATCTAAACTCATGGCTATCCGGCTGCCTCCCACCAAATGCAACCAAAACATCACAGCTGCCAACCGTCTCATCAATGACATATCGGCGATCAGAGTTTTTACTTCCCCCTCCACTCGGCGCTCCACTCCTACAGTCCGGTGTCACATGCATGCTGCCCTCTGTTCGCGTACACGGATTTCCCCATGGCACTTTCGCCTTCGCAGACGCATCGCTCCACATATCGAGATACGCATCAGCAGCTGCTTGAAGCGTCGTTCGATCGGAACGCGATGCCTCCGGAATGGTGCCCCAGTCTTCAGTCTTGACGTACGATAGTGTCTTCGCAGCATCGAACATCCAGTTCCCAGTCGTCGCCGCAATGGTATCCACAAGCGTGATATTCGCACCATCAGGCGTGAAACGGAGCTGTGTGCCAATGACATAAGGCCCACCAGTTGCAATGAGCTCTGTGAAAGTGGCACAAGTAATTGTGTCAACTGTGGTGCGGTTGTGGTCGAGCTTTAGGGCTTTGCTAAGGATGCCGGTTTTGATGTCGCCGTCTTTGTTGTTCTGGCGGTATTTGAAACTCGTTGTAAAGAGCTTCGAGAGTTCGTCGGTCTTTCCGCTGCTTTGTGCTGCCATGTAGATTTCAGAGACAGCCACCAGCTTTTCGCGGACGCACTGAGCAAGGATAGTGGGCGTAAGTGTGCCGATGGCGAGCACACTGAGAATTTTTGACTTGACAAACATGATGGCGGCAGTGATACAGACAAAGAAGCTGGAAAATAGAGGATATCATACAACTATAAATAAGTGTCTTGGTTGCCACTGACTGGCGAACCCCCGCGATTTAAATTAATATGGTCTATGGACCGCACAAGGATTGGCTGGCTTTACTGAATTTGATTTCGAACAATTAGAGACCGGCCACTGTCCATATACCGTCCTATAATTAATTTTGGTAATTGCGGGGAGGTTTGTGCGCATGGAAATGGCCCGGCATTCACTCAACTCCGTCTCCCTCTCCTCTTTTTAGGCGCAAAATAACCATCTTGGATGTGTTCCTGTGTTTGATTGATTATCTGCTTCCAATTTTCCGAACTCAAGCTTCAAACCCCTAAGTATCGCCATGTTATAACACACCTTATTCGGTCTGAAAAGACCCCCTGTGACTGATCGGACTGGGCCCCAGATGCGATCACCAATTCATCAAGTTTGTGGCTCTTGCCGGTAAGCAATGAGTAACATGATTAACCTTGCGGTTCAAGTTGAGCTGGATACCTATTCTCTTTCATCATGGCTCTGATATGAGCACCCATCATCATGGGTGCACATCTCAACGAGCTATTGTTTCTCATCTTCAGTCCTCCGTCATGCGGATCATCTAGGGCCCCTGACATCTTGAAAATACGACATCTACCTCTGAGATTCCTAGAAATCTGAGAAATGAGACCCACTATATTCTATAGAGATTGGAGCTTCTGAGCTTCCTGGTCTCTAACAGTATAACGCGGCTGGCGAACTCGGTGATTTTTACCGACCCAACAGAATGAATAGTCCTTAGGGGATGACTGACATGTGGAAGTTCGGAAACCGGATCGTACTCTGGAGGTCGAGAGGGAGTGGTAACAATATCCTCAACATCGACGATGAGTTCAGCAATGAACTCTCCGATTTGTGAACACCCTCGATGTTGGCACGCTAGGTCCCCACGGCCAGATCTCCGGACTACTCAACAGGCTCAGCACGCTGGGCCATTCAACCAGAAACTCAAAATATGGTCAGACGCTATCTTATGAGAGCCTAGTCGGTCCACTATTAAGCACACCAAAGCTTCAACCAATAAGTTATAATTATAAAGGGCTGCGAAATTGGAGACTAGAAACTTGACCAGCCGTCGCTCAAGGGCCTAGTCATTACACTCACTCGATATCTGAGTACCTTCTTGAAAGGCCCCCGACGCACCCTGCGCAGATGTTGTATAAGCTTTGCATCGCGTTCTCACGGTACTGGTTCTCTTCGCACGACAAACATCCATTGAGAGGCATGTTTTGGAGCAGCAACTCTAATATGGTTGGAGTTACCAGGATATGGAAAAAGTGGGTTTGGCGTGGCAGACTTTGGGAGGAGAGGATTTAGGATTGATGGCTTTGATGTTGGAGGCGTTGAACTAGTATGACGTTGTCGTTCTTTCGTAATGGTATTTGAATTCAAGGGTTAACGTGGAATCTGAGAAGACGATGTGACATGTTAAACACTGAGTTGGTATAAGTGGTAGCATTCTGAAGGAAAAAGGCTATTCTACAGTGAAACCTAACGCCTAACCAATACCACCTATATGCAACGCTTCATGATTCGTAGTTCTTTAATACCAGGGAGCTACTCTAGCCAAAGACCAAAGCCCTGACCTCAATGCTCTCCCGACCAACAGCGCCCTCAGTGGTCCTAGGATCTGCAAAGGCAGTATGCGGAACACGACCCCACTGCCCTACCGACTCGTCGCTATCAAAGCACTTCAAGAACAGACGGTCCTCATTCTTCATTCCGGACCAATAGTACCACTTCTGCCCTGGATTAAATCGCACGGCTGCAGTTTCACCAGTTCGGTCTGGATATCTGTGCTCGACGGGGATCAGGTCCTCATCCTGAACCGTCGCGCTATCGGCTACAGCGAGAGGATGCGCCATTACGGGCCCATTGAGTGGTCGCCATACGTTGACGATGCGGTATCGGCCCTGGAGGAGCTTCTCGGCTTCTTCGGGGACGTGCTGCTTTACGCGGGCAGCGGCAGACGCAGGGGTCTGGTCGATGTGTACGCGTGTTACGGGCGCGCGCGGAGCGTTGGGTGATGAGCGGCGGATCGTGTGGTCGAAAAGCACAACCTTGTGCGAGCCCGGGAGCGAATCCAACAGCAGCTTCTCGACCTCGGGGTAATATACTCGCTTAATTTGCTCGTCATCCGAGAAATCGTACTCTTCCGAGGGTACATTGGCTACCGTGTCGAAGGCATTGTGGTCTAATGTGAACTTGTCCTCTTGGCCCCGTAGATCGTGCATCTCGACGTCGTGCCATTCCTGCCCAAAATTCCGCTGCGGCACGCCCTCGGGCTGCTCCTCGACGTAGTTGTAGGGCTTTGAGCCATCGGCAGGCGCTTCGTAGAAGGAGAGAGATGCAGTGACGGTACCTCGAGGGATGGGGAGCCCTTGGAAATTTACGTCGGCTGTGGACTTAGAGGAGAGGGTCGGCCGGGAGCCGCCGAGCTCGTGGGCCGGGGTTGGGCGGGAGGCGGCGGTAGTCATGGCGGCGCGTATTATGGAAATGCTGGTGACTCGTCTGACAGATGTCACTCTGGAGGTGTTCCGGAAAATGGCGCGTGCAAACGTAGCGGTTGGTGAGAGGTTGAAGCAGAGGAATGGTGGGTTTCTGTGCTTGCTGATGTTAATTGACTGCGGTGTGAGTAACTTGAGATATGAAGTGCGAGTCCATCGACCGTGTCTAGTGGCTTTATACGACCTTTTTTGAAGATTAGAAATTTTTGAGGTTACAAACACAAACGCTGGCTGGTAGTCGTGTCTTTAGGCAGGGCGTGGCGATGATGCCATTGCGTTATTCCCGAGGTTACTCAACGACGTCCAGCCAACCAGAAACTACTGGCTGACAAAACCCCCCGGATTGCGTGATGGGCCGCTGTTGTGTATGGGCACAGCAACAGCATGTTGCGCGCGGTCTGTCAGACACATTCGAACAGTGCATGACGTCGTAGCTTTTCAATGAGAGAATTGTGTTTGAAATCGACGCCTCGAATGGGGTATCGCTCGAGGTTCACGGGTGTAGCTCGGAGCTTGGCGCTCCTACCAGGCACCCAATCTTCCAGCGACGAACGTCCCTGGACTTCGTCTTGACATCGGTACTTTCAGTTCCTCTAGTACACAAACATTCATTCACTTCATATTCCATCATGCTTCGTCTCTTTGCTCGAAATTTTCCTATTGTTTGCAGTTCATTTGCCCTCGGGTCTTCTTGCACAATTCTCAGAAATATGGGTTCCGGCAAAGCCAATACAGAGCAATTGAAGGGTGCCAAGCTCTTCGACGTTCCCCTGTCACAGCTTTGGTTACCGGCGGTGGAACGGGCATTGGATTGATGATAACGCAGGCCCTCGCTGCTAATGGTGCCAAGGTGTACATCACCTCGTGACGGGAGGAGGTGCTGAAGCAAACAGTCGAGCAGCATGATTCTGGGTCCGGGCAGATGATTCTGTAAGCGTATCTCGCTTGCCTAGATACGTTGCGGAGTAACATCTGCATCCCCCCCAAGGTGACACTAGCGGCAAAGACCATACCAAGCGCCTCTACAGAGAAATATCAAAGAAAGAGCCATAACGAATCCAGCTGCTCTTCGATAATACCGGGATCGCTCGCGACGATAGTACCAAGTTCTCGGATGCTGGCCAACCCGAGATGAGCGACCCGCAGGCCATTTCGGACCACTTTTGGAAATCTGAACCAGAAAGCTGGGCTGACACGTTCAAAACCAACGTCGGTGGCGTTTACTATTTGCCGATCGCACTTCTTGCTAATGTACATTTACTTGTATATGGGTATCACATCGCTATGCTAAAATCACAGAACCTCCAAATCCCATTTCTCTCACAATCTCGAGTAGTATCCATACTGACTTTGTCGCACTGGTTCCTTCCGGTCCGGCGGATACTCTGAACTCGATTCTTGGAAGTATTCGATACCGGGCGCTGGTGCCAACAACGGCATGCGGTTAATAGCCTGCCTTGTTTCTCTTGGGCCACGAACCATTTCTGGGATGTACACTTCTTGCGGTGCCTGGACTTTGGTCGAGGTGTGCGCTCGAGCAGTGACTTTTGCAACTCGCTGGCCGGGATGCGTTAACATCAAGATCGCTCCGCTCTTCCAAGCTTCGATCGCGCCTAGGGCTGCCATCAGGATGGATGCGGCCGTCACGCCGATGATCATCAAACGCGCAGATTTCTATTCCCCGTATTAGCCGTAACCTTCAAACCTATGGACATTTATCAAACATACCGCAGTCTCACACGCCGGGAACCCATAGATTTCCGCCTCCGCGTCTGGAATCAAACTTGGAAACGCAGTGCAGATATAGTACTCCTGCGTAAACGTCATAGTGGACCATAACCGGAACCGCTCAGGAAGTTTCATGCCCGCTTGTGTAATCAAGACATATGTCATAAGCGAGATGCTGGCACCTGTATTGAGGATAAACATAAAACAGGAAACCAGTCCCAGAACTCTCGTCTGCACACCATATTAGCCTCCTTCTCTGTCCGTCCAAGTGCATAGCTCTCACCATCGTTTCCTCCAGACCTGCCCACCCAAGACCCACCCACGCCAGCCCCACCGTCCCACTAAGAACCCCACACGCGCCAACAACGAAAATGGAAATCGTCGGCCCCGTATCCAGATTCGCCGGGCTCAAAGAAACAAACGCCCATTCTGCGATGTTCGACCCAGGGATCTGGACTTGTAGATCGCGGAAGACGTGCACGAGTTTTGATTCGAGGATTAGGGTTGCGATGGAGAGGCCGAGGAGGATGAGGGAGGTGAAGAAGAGGGTATAGGTTAGGGGTGTTATGCGGTGGATGAATGATGGTGGCATCGTCAGCGGTGGAGGTAGCGGATCGATGGGAAGAGGGTTTGTTGTATGAAAAAGAACATGGATTTTGATTTTGGGAAAAGGCCTGGATACGAGGGTGAGGGAGGGTTTTGTTAAGGAAGGATGAGATGAGATGATAGGGTGAAGTTGTGGCGTGCGTGCGAGGCGCGAGTGCGGAAATGTGTTCGGACTCAAGAGGATGTTCAGGCCTCGCCGTGTGTAAGTTTAGGTTTCCCGTGAGGCACGGACTGGAGTATCATGCAATACCTCAGTTTGTTTCTCAAATGCAAAGCTTTTCGTCGGTATTTCTTCAGCATTCACAGCTCAGATTTCGTTTGCTATCTCTTCTTCCTGCGTATTCTCTTCTATCCTGCATTCAAGAGCAAAGTTTCGAAACTTTTCCGTTTCTTGAGGGCGATGCTCGCATCACGTGATCCACACTCGGACCCGGACTTTGCATCGCTACATGGGTATGAAACACTTCGATCCTTCCCAATGAGGCGCGGTTTGTTTGGAATTGGACTGGACAGCCCTATCAGGAGTGCGCACAGCCCATTCGTGCGAACTGTTCGGAACATACTTAATGGCTAGTTCGCCCCGAAATATTTTGTCTCTTAGAGAGCCTTAGTAAGCGCCACAATTTTATCATTGCCTAGCCTTCTAGGCGTTTTACCCAGCTTGATGACTGTCGGTTCTGGTGCTTTGGGTAGCGAGAACCATACATTCTCGATATTGGGCATCTTTTACGAACCCTTGTGAGGTAATCCAACAAAGTTTTAGCTCAAAGTTCCAAAGGAATGTTGATTTCTATCTTAATCTAAGAGACAATATATACTCTTCGGTAGCTATCTTCTTCTTCACGTTGCTGCAGTGGATTAGGACCGGGGAATGCCTAAGTAATGCTTATCAGAAGAACAAATGCGCCGAATTTGCCCTGATACAATCACTCAGATGAAGCAACGTGTAGAAGATGCTACGCGCTGCGCACATAAATCCTTCCAGCACCGCAGAATGCCTCGCTTCATAACGCCCGACTTAGCCTCACATATGGCGGATGAACCTACGCCACATAGGCCAGCGTAGTCCACGTAGCGTAGTACGGTACGATGGTCCTTGTTGCTGTACAGTACGACTTCTATGGTGGTTACGTACGTACGGTACCTCTACGCAGCCAGTACTTCTATAGTTTTAGGTCCTCAATAGTACACCTTATAAGACAATTGCGATCGCATGTAATTGCTCGCCTATCACTGCTAAAAGCCCTCTCGCAGTCACATGACGTGCAGGGCACCAAGAGGTAATCTATAAATATCGGAGCTATTTCTATTCCATGACAAACTACTGGATAAGGTAAATCTGTGAGCTCCAAACATGCTTCCTAGAGAAGATAGTGACATAGGCCCTAATTTATAGTATAATAATAGAAAGAATCAGAATGAGAAATGCGGGTATCACGAGGATGTTGTTGTGTAAGCAGGATGCTACTGTAGTGCTGACTCATCTGCGGTACTATATAGCTGGCTCAGCTGATCGCACCTCACCACGGACAAATCACTTACATCTATACACACATACATACAATACATCACCATCATCATACCCCTCCTAGACTGCACCCCTGCTTACATGTTGAGGAAATCCGGGTGTTTGATTTAGCGTCTTCTCTTCTGCAGAATTCGGCATTGCCTGATTCCTTGATTTTCCGACACAATTCTGAGACCATATTTGCCCGAAAATGGATGTAAAGATGAAGTAAACAGAAAATCGAGAGATAGGCTAGATTTTTTTATGCTTTTTAAAGCTTGATGGAACGGTCCGCCTATTATTTCAACGAAACTTGAAATTCCGCACAACCTCATGAGGCTTAGACCGGTGAAGGTGGTCGGGGAGTCCAAACTGAATGCAAACAAGGAGAAGCCTTTCTCTGTATTGAGGATCGCGAATAAAAGCTTTGATGATTCCTCGTGAGATAAAGGCGAAATATTGGATTTTGAATTCTATAAGTCATAATGGTCCCTAGCAGCAGCATCATCGTAGAATGCACCAATGATTCTGCTAACTTAAACTTTGAGCTTGACTTTATTTTCAATTCCCATCTTAGCAACGGCTTGGTTCTGCATCAGTGTTCGGATTTGTATGCGGTTGGTGGTCTGCATTTTCGACTGAGGTCTATTCTATACGCATAGTGGTATTAAAACTACGCAATATAGTCCGATTGCTTCATTTCATTCAGAAGACTTCATTCCGAAGACTAGCCATATTTCATCATCCAACTGAACAGTAGGTACCTCTCCATTCAAACATTTCGTCTGTAAAAGTATTAGCCATCTTTTCTCAGATCCCCATGAATTTGGCCGTGCACATGCCGGTCGTTTCCAAAAGTAGTTAATTGTGCCTTCGATTGTTGGAACTTGAAGCTCCGACCCACCTGCTACCCCTCTCTATGCCCCGAACGCCGCAATGAATGAACCGAAACGACTGAAACATTGCGCATCTCGGCCAATCCATATTTTGGAGTAGCACTAACTCGAATCGTACCTCCGGTGCGAAAGCGAGTGGCAGAGCCGCCCATACGCCGCATGACTGCGTCATCTAACTTCATTTGGCGACGAGTAACATTAACAGCATTTACATTGCAAATCTAAGCAAATTCTAGCGCCTAGGTTCTCAGCATTACAGGTCGAATCTACCCGCGGCGGTTCCATAATGTGTTTGTAGGGTCGACATTTGACCTCGGCGCTTCGAACGGTGGGCATCTCCAGCTTTTGCTTCATCTAAAGTTGACTAAGCAAATACCCAACTGTCTCCTGGTTCCTCATAAGTATCCTTAGCGTGAACTATCATTGCGATTAACCGCTCATCAACTTCTTTTCTTTTCGTGATCTCTGTTGGCTAAGTTCTCTTTCTTCAACCCTTTTTTATCTACATTGGCAGGTCGAGCTTTTTCACATCCCAGTTTCTATCTCACATAATTTAATCACCGACTTGCGCAAGATGTTGAGCCCATCCCAGACTTCCCAATGTCCCCGATATCCAGACATTCCCATAATTCTCGGTACCCAGCACGAGCACCCAATTGCTGGGCTTTTTGCAAACACACAACAAGAGTCATACGTTTCCCGAGCCGTTTCCCGTCGACAGTCAATTCGCTACATCACAGTCACATCTCCCCTCCAAAATAGATCCCGTTTCTCAGAACGGCCGATACATGAAACATCACGATGGCAATCTCGTCGCCGTACTCTTCGGCAACCTTCTCCGATTGGCATCCAGCGTAACCGTCAAACTCCAATCAAAAATTCAGTGACGCTGGGAAAAGAAGCCGATGGAACGTGGATAACAAAGTACAATGAGAAACGAAAGCTACCATGGAGTACAGAACCCCCGTTCGACGGGTTATCAAATTCGCGGAATACTTCACAGCTTGACTCGGAACTTAGCAAGGTCCTCGCTCCTGGTCCCAGAAATATGAATAAAGCCTCCAGGCCAGCTTCCATAATTACAGCCTCCTCGACTTGTGATAAAGATAGTCCTTCAGCCACTATTGTCCAAGGATGGGACGATAAGTTGTGGCAATTAAGCATTTCTGGGAACGTGGCCGGACGTTGGTCGCTTGAAATAATCAGTTGGTGTATCAGTGCACTGTGCATGGGCACAGTGGTCGCTATTCTTTTGTATATCAAAGACAAGAGACCGCCTACTTGGCCGGTCACCCTTGCGTTGACCATATTTTTCAAGACAGCTTCTGCAGCTCTCCTTCTGCCAACATCGGAGGCCCTCGGTCAGCTCAAATGGAGTTGGCTTCAATCAGCCGATAATAAAAAGTGGGACTTTGAGATATTTGATCTAGCTTCTCGAGGTCCATGGGGTTCCATGCTTCTCCTAATTCGTACCAAAGCCAAGTATGTATATTTTATTTGCTCACCCGATTTAAAATTACTACACAAGAAAAATACTAACTATATGCTTCTAGAACATTGGCAGCACTTGGGGCTGCTGTGACCCTGCTCACACTTGCGTTTGATCCTTTCTTTCAGCAGTTAGTTAACTACCCAGAGCGCTGGACGCTACAAGGCAACAGCTCTCTCCCCAAAGTCGTTAGATATAATCCTCGCTACGGTACCGTATTCCGGGAAGGACAAAGGCTGGCTCAACAAGATCAAGATCTTCGAGCGACTGCGCAAAAATTCTTTTTCGACAATGGCACACAACCAATACCATTTGGTAATGGGACAAGGGCTGAAATACCGCTTTCTTGCCCCACGAGCAATTGTACTTGGCCACTTTATGAGTCACTTGCTGTGTGCAGCGCCTGCGCAGACGTCTCCAAATTTCTAGAATTTGATTGCCTTACTGCAGATTTAGACTGGGTCGGGAATGCCACCCTCGGCCCCTCCGGTTATCCAAATGGGACTATGTGCGGGTACTTCCTTAATCGCACGAGTGATGCCCCTGTTCTAATGTCTGGTTATCAAGTCAACCTTGACGGGATTTCTGCTGGTGAAGCTCTACTGATGCGTGCTTTACCGCTAATCACTAATCCCAAGAGGCGACCACTTTTTGGCGGATCCATTAAGTTCAAAGATGTTCGCAACCCTATCGTCGATGTAGTAATTGTTGGTGCTACAAGTGGACCGCTTAGTGTTTATCGAAATGAGACTCCTATCGCACATGAATGCGTACTCTCTTGGTGCGTTCAGACAATCAAATCATCTTACTATTGGGCAAACTACGAAGAAGTGGTGGTACAGAGCTTCATAAATACCACAGCGGGTCCGTTTCCGTGGAAGACCCGAAACTTTGAGAGCCACGGATTAAACGGCACCTCAAGGGTTTATCTTGAGAACATCACCATTGACCCCTCATCCTCGTCAGGGCATAATACCTCTGATTTTGGCTTGTCTAACATCACGGCGACGACTACCATTGCCGTTTTCGACGATATTTTCCCATCATTCACGACGGTCTTGAACTTCACTGCCGACCCAATGCTGAGATTCCAGATTACAAATGACGGTAACTCCTTGCAGCGAAGGCTAGACATTAATCCATGGTTGCCACCAAACAACATCACTCGCCATATGAAAAGATTAGCGACTGCACTGACAAATGTCATGCGATCAGCTCCTAGTAATGAAACAGTTCTTGGTATGGCGTTTAGTAAGGAAACCTATGTTGCGGTTCAATGGGAATGGCTTTTGCTACCTCTCGGTGTTCTATTTCTCAGTTTGGTTTTCCTCGTTGCTACGGTAGTGAAATTCTCCAAGGAAAAGGAGCGTTAGCTCGGACTTCGAGGAGGGCTGGATCCACGCCGCAACAGATGAATTGATCTTGAATTTACGAGGCAAGCGACAAGATGTCTATAGCTACAATGGACAAATAATGGTTCGGATTTCAAACTCTATTCTTACTCTTGTAATTTCCCTATTACCCAACTATATTTTCAACTAATTTAAACCGATCGTGTTCTTCAAGATCGGTATGATTCACCTTGGCGGCGGTTTGGCGTTGTGCCTTGCGGATCTAAACTCAAGCGATTAGCCCAGAGGCCCCGTTTTACACCCCTATCAATTCATCGCATCACGCACTTACCTGCCTCACGTGACGGAGTATGCAGGCGTTACGCTCCCAAGGTTGAATTCAATGTCTCAATAAGGTGCACAGAGACCTGTGTAACTCCCAAAGCTACTGATAGCGCACCACTACTCGAACCATCCTTTCTCTAGCGTGCACTTATGTCCCATATTTTGCGAAGAGTCGCTCTTATCATTACGACCCTTGCAAGACACGCTTTCTTCTCGCTAAAAAAAACCTTTACCCCTAGGAACGATTTATTTCTGTGTCCTTACATAATTCAGAGAAATACTATAAGCTCTATGTTGAAGGTCAAGCTGCGAGCCATGAAAGAAAATTGAAGTTAAGACTGCCTCCCAAAGGAATGCGCAAACTCCGCATATCTTTTATCTTCGTTGGCTCAAAGGCTAGACGAGCTCGGATTCCGCTAGGCGTTTTCTAAATTCAGAAAAACGAAACCCTAGTAACGACTAAACGTCTGGTCTTGTATTTGGAATGAAGAAGTTATCTAGTTTAACGTCGTGACTCATCTTAATAGATTGTGTCGACGGGTATAGCAAAACCGGTGAAGAACACTAGGGAAGAAGAGAGTCATATACAAAGCTAGCAGTACGCACTATTTGAGTTGGTGATTCAATTGCGTTGAAGTAAAGATTTGCTTCACTGGCATCTCCGGGAAGAACATCTCCCTGTTATCTTAATGTCCTTAGGAAAAGACAATCTTACTGGGCCAGAGGTATGATTAGGGACTTTATAACTGTTGGAATATATATATAACGTGGTGATCACGTGGTGATGTTGTGATCACGTGTTTATCACATGAGACACTAGCGATGCTTGGCGGCAAAGGGATGATACAACCTCCTGAGCCTCTCCTCAGATAGAGACACATACACGAAACATTACTTTGCTTAGAACCCACCCATTGCTATTGCAATAGCCCTGTGAGACCAACAATAACCAACGACTGACCACACACCCAAGCGTTCCCACGATACAATTATCGTCTCAGGCGTAAAACCTTTCCTTCCCCGAGATCCATTCATTTTGGACTCCTAAATCTCTTCATACGTTAAATTATTTGGATGTAAAACCTAGCCAGTCAACGTCCACGAAAACCTTCTATTGAAAGAAAAAGAAACACGCATGAACATGTCACCGAAGCCCGTAACTTGATTGAGACGGTGAAATTCATGCATCATCTCTCGATATTGACACGTTTGTGCAGTGGTCTTGTGTGAAGCTGTTTGGAATCCGGAAAGCAGGAAGATACTACTCTAAATTCTTCTAGCTAGCATTGCTACACTTTGGCTACGTAAAGATAACTTGAAGGATATTAAACAACTGAGGAGAAGAAAGTTACAAAGCTGATCATCGCATGACAGCATTGGCGTGCATCTGGTGCTTGGCCTGTTGCGGGCAGCTCTTCCTCACATTTGCTACAAATAACAGTACGTAACACACTATCACTTGCATCATACATATTCAACATGAGTAAACCGTATTCTTTTTTCCTTCTCTTGAGCATTCTTTGGGTGCAGTCCATAGTGTGGTGTGTATTACATGCCGATTCGCTGGCAGAGGGTTGCAAACGCTTTGACTTGACACCTAGCGTATGCTTCTACCTTACTATATCTCATGTCTTAAGCCTGATAGGCGCCGGAAATCTCCTGGTCTTATCCAGATCATATTCAGAGAGTTTCATTGAAGCTGCAGAGGTTGTAGTTGTAGTTGTTGTTGTTGTTGTTAAGTGTTGCCAAAAATAGCTAAGATGTCGCTTAGCGTTAGCACTGAACCTTCATCCTCGATCTTCAGAAATTTAAGCGCCATCCCGACGTCAACACCACTCAACGCTTACGACATCTACTGCTTATGACCTCCTACGCCACAAATACATCGCTCTTTTTACTACCAGTTGAAGTACCATACGTCTGTTTGCCAGCGCACCCTCCAACGGCGAAAGGTTACATCTCACCTGGCCTTGTGTTTCGTTTCAACGTTCAGTAATGTTGCCGCCCATCCGCTGTGCCACAGCGGTGTCATCATTAAGCCGCTTCAACAACGAGGCTAGAGTCTAATAATATATCCAGCTATATCCGGGTTGTGTTATGGCGTCTGTGTCCTTCCTATTACGGGTCGATCCAACACCCGGCGCTTACACATCGTCTTCGTAGAGGCTGAAATACCCCCAGCGCTTTCGGGCAGAGGTTATCCGACGCACGTTCTCGGCTCTGCAAAAAAGGCACCTGTCTCCGCTGCTCGGCTCCTCTCAAGACCCCCAGACTGGCGCCTCTGACCGGACCCCACGTTTGACAGGAGCTTTGCCCCATCGATGCTTTTCTTCTAGAATAGTACGCGCACATTGTAGGTAACAACATTGTTTGATGTTTCACTCAGCTTCCAATCAAATTAACCCTTTTTTACTCTTATTCGAAACCATTGTTGATCTACGCCTCTGAGCTATTCTTTGATATTCGTGGTCACCCTTCCATAGCAGACTCCACCACCTGTCATCGCGCCTCTCCTAACTCAGCATCTCATTTCTTCCTAAGTCTTCGTATCTTCAATCTTTCTTAATTTACTTTCCTTTGCTGAAGTTGGTATACTGAATTCTCCTTGAGCTCCTTTCCAGTCTCCCTCTCGAACGTCCGCCAAAGATGTCCAGCCCATCCAGGCTGACTTCTTGGCCCGGTTTCCCAGACATTCCAATCATTCTTGACGCCCAGGATGAGGACAAGATCCCGTTGGTGAACAGATCCACCGAGCAAACATTACATGTTCCTCAGATCCCGCAAAATGGACGACCGATTCGCTGCATCAGAGTTGTGTCTCCTATCCAGCCACAAAACCCTACTCCGAGAGTTTCAATCCCAGAAAAGGCTTTGGGACCATCTGGAAGGCAACCTCGTCGTCCAACTTTACGCTCTTTTCTCGACAATAAAGTCACCAATTTAGAAACTCGACAGATAGTTTCTAAAAACCAAGTGGATATTCAAAATAAAACACAAAGACAGAGAAGTGCAGCAATAGTCCAATCTTCTCTAGCAGGATCGCAGGTTCCGTTTGGTAGCTCTTCTAGTGCACAGAAGACTGTTCAAATTAATCCAGAGTCTGGCTGCAAGACTGCCTTTGGGCTTGGAATTGTAAATGACAGCTCTAATTTAACAACCTCCCTGTACTCTAAACCGGCTCACGAGCGAGACAAATCCGTACCAGATATTGCCCAACGCATAGAGAAGAGACTCTGGCGATACACTTCTTCTGGGAACATCGTTAAGCGATGGTTGCTCGAGATTATTAGCTGGATCACCAGTGCCCTGTGCATGGGTGCTATTATTGGCCTTCTTGTCTATTTCAATAACGAGAGTTTACCGAAATGGCCTCTTGGCCTCACGCTAAACACCTACATCGCTATACTTTCGAAGGTCGCTTCTGCAGCCCTCCTTCTTCCGGCATCAGAGGCTCTTGGGCAGCTGAAATGGAGTTGGTTCCAAGGAGACTCTAAGAAGATGTGGGATTTTGAGATATTCGACAACGCGTCCCGGGGCCCATGGGGATCTATTCTACTTTTAATCCGTACGAAGGCGAAGTATGTGTTTCCCTATGCATTTGAATCCATTAAGCTACTGTAATGATTGACATTTTTCTATTAGAACTTTGGCTGCTTTGGGGGCTGCCGTTACGTTACTTTCACTTGCTCTAGATCCCTTCTTTCAACAAGTGGTTGCCTTTCCAGAACGCTGGATGCAGCTGCAAGGGAATAGTTCTATACCTCAAGTCATCAAATACGACCCCCATTATGGCGTTCAGTTTGTCTCGGGAAAGGCAGTAGTCCAAGTGGATTCAGAGCTTGGCGCAGTGGCAGACAAATTCTTTTATGGCAATGGAACCGAACCCATACCTTTTGGCAATGGAACACGGGCCGATATACCCCTTTCATGTCCCACTAGCAACTGCACATGGCCTCCTTACGACACACTCGGGGTCTGCAGCGCCTGCGCAGATATTGATGTCTCTCAATTCCTCAACTTCGCGTGCCTTACGACAAGAATGGATTGGATTGCCAACCTGACTGGTCCCGGCACCGAGTTGACATATCCAAATGGCACTGCGTGTGGATACTTTTTGAATGTAACAAGCGCAATTCCGATTCTCATGTCCGGGTACAGAGTTGATGCCAATGGATCTCCCGTCGGGGAGGCTCTTCTGATGCGGACATTGCCTCTAATCAGCAATCCGACAAGACGGCCATTATTTGGCGGTTCTATTAACTTTAAAGGTGTTCGAAATTCAATCGCTGACGTGCTGATTGTTAACGCCGCGAATGGGCCAGTGAGTGTTTATCGAAACGTCACTCCCATCGCTCAAGAATGTATGCTTTCTTGGTGTGTTAAAACCATTAAATCCTCATACTACTGGGCCAGTTACAAGGAAGAAATACTTGATACTTTCATCAATACCACCGCAGGTCCCTTCCCATGGAAGGCTATCAATGTTGTGAAAGCCGATGGTTCGAACAGCACAAGATTAAGTTACGAACAGAATATCATCCTGGATGCATCCTCAACTGGTCACAATACTTCTACTTATGGTGTTTCAAACACCACAGCTGTCACTACCATCTCCGTTTTTGACGACTTCTTCCCATCTTTTTTGACCGTCTCAAACTTGTCCGCCGATCCATTTTTGAGATATAGGGTTCGCTCTAATTCGCCCGCTTCGTCCCGGATCCTTGAAGTCAACCCATGGGCACCTCCGCATAATGTTACTCGCCATATGGAAAGACTCGCTACTGCGCTAACAAATTCAATTCGTTCATCCTCTAGCAAAGAATGGGTTCTTGGCACAGCGTCCAGTTTAGAAAGCTACGTCGCAGTTCGATGGGCATGGCTCTCGCTACCGCTTGGTGTTCTCTTTCTTTGCCTCATCTTTCTGATTACCACGATTCTCAAATCCTCTAGAGAACAGGATCAAGTAGGCGTCTGGAAAACGTCGGCCCTCGCAACACTTCTCTACGGTCTCCCAGACGACATGCAGAGTAAGATCACATCTTCGACGTCAGTTGGTACACCAAGAGCGAAAGCAAAGGAGTTGAAGATCAAGTTGCTGCCAAAGAAAGGATGGCGAATTTCGGGGAACCTATTTTCTCCCTTGACGCCTAAGGTTAGGAAATATCAGCCTCCGCCTGGATGGGTTTGAAATTCTATTTGCAGCTTCGATCATTTGAAGAAGATTCTCAGCACGTCACGTGTCCATCAAGGTCGGCAGTTCATTGTGGAAAAAGTAGATTGAGGTGACTATATAACCCGTAAAAGGCTTCTACACATTCAGCACCTTCCAAGATGTCCTTGCATCAGTGTTTTGAATACCCACCCGGTCGTGGAACGAATCCTCATCTCTGGGACTGCAAATTGAACTTGAATCCCTAGCTATCACTCGGCAACATATCAGGCGAGAACTCAATCGGTTGGAGTTCTCGTGTTGGTTGGGTGTCGGTACTTGGGCCATCTCGTGCGACCTGAATACTCCATTAGTACGCGGCGGATTTTGAGGATCAGTTACTCTACCACTACATGTTTGTCGACGATCGCCATGGTATTCAGTGTGCCCGGAGCAGCTACTGCAGTAGGTGCAGCGGCAATAGAAAGAGCGAGCGAAGCGACGATGAGGAAGACGCGTCCAAGCATATTAATAGTCAATGGTGACTAATGATGGCTGATGAGCAGTAATGATTGTTGTTAAAGAAATAATATGGGTATTTAAAGAGTCAAGGTTGATGAGCGAAAGGAATGGCAGGCTCAGCGAGAAGGAAGAAAACGCTGAGAGATGATCTGTGGACTGGATTTTCCGTAGCCATGGAAGAAGAGACAAACGGGGCCTTTTATCGACCATGACGACTACCTTGTGCGATGCTTCGAAACACAACCCACACCTCGACATCTTAACCTTCTACCACTTACGCCTCAGTTACCACCGCGCGAAAAGCCATCTAATCACCTTGCGACAGGCCTTTGTTATTGGCTTGGCATCGACTGCGCACTTATTGGAAGGATAAAGGAAGGGCATGAAAAATGCGGCACGAATGTGGTGCGCTGAAACCGCATGACTGGTGTTGATGGAACACAGAGTGTCAGACCGGACTTCGAGGAGGGCAAAATTCACGCCGCATTGGATGAATTGGACGACTTGGGTTCACGAAACAAGCGGCAAAAATGCCTATCGGTACGATGGACAAATAATGGTGTAAATTTCCAACTTTGTTCTTACTCCTGTAATATCCTATAACCGAATTACTTTTCCGACGGATTTAAACCAATCGCGTTTTTCACAACCAGTTGCGGGTTGCCTTGGCGGCGGTTTGGCGTTGTGCCTTGCGGATCTGAAATCAAGCGATTGGCCCAGAAGCCCGTTCCACTACCCCTGTCAACTCGTCACACTTACCCGCCGCACGTGACGGAGTATGCAGGCGTTACGCTCCCAAGGTTGAATTCAATGTCTCGATAAGGTGCACAGAGACTTGTGTAACTCCGAAAGCTAGTAATAGCGCAAATGATTAACGGCGAAGATCTCGGGGTACCTTCGACCAATAACATTTTCAACCATTAGCATGATTGTGAACACAAGGGTTCTCTACTCCAGGAGGATCAAAGCCAGGATTGAAAAGTCGACCCGAATACCAAGGCCTAGTCGTCGGCTTTTAGGGGAACCAAAACGAATACGAATATGAATTCTAAAGTGTAAGCAGGGTGTGTGTATGTATGTATAGCGTAGCGGACAGGATTAGACAGTAACATATCCATGTGAATAGTAGTAGTGTCCTAGGCTTACATAAGGGTTTTCAAAGAGTTTCTCCATAACGAGTACTAATGAGGTCCAACCCCGTTTCAAATATTTACTCAGTGTCCATGTGAGGAACTTATAGAATCCAAAGAGAACTCAATTGGCCGTCGGGCCATAGTAAAGAAATTCCAGAAAGAATTGTGCGCCACAGACGCAGCCGGAAATATTAATGATGAATACGAGATCTTACAGAAGAACCAACGTATACCGATGATCATGTCGCAGACAGGCCATTTGAATAAGAAAGAAAATCAATTATGGTAGGAGGGAAAGAGGAGAAGTAAAACATTAACTTTCACTTCAAGTCTTTTAGCTTTTTCAGATTGTTCTCGAAACGTTTACTTTTTCCATCTCCTATGGATAAATTGAGACTAACCCCTGTTGTTCCCGAGGTTGAACGACGGGTTCTTCATATCTCTAGATACATCTGCAAGATTAAATGATTTCCACAACATCCGATGTATCACTCCGTGGCTAATTTCATAGTCTCTTATTTTATGTCATTGCTTGGTGGATATTCTTTCACTATGTGATAGCCCCAACAGCCTTATTCCCCCAAATATTGAAAAACTGGACCCTCTGCGGTCGTGTTCCTCGGGTTCAAACAGCAGCGTTGTATCTACCTTGGCCAAATCGATTTTCATGATGTCGCTGTAGTCATGCTAGACCGAGACGGACGTCAGCGTCGAGAATCCAACGACCTAGCCCCACTCAAGTTCCGGCCCACGTGCCGCGCTAAAGCTCGCTCCTCACCACCGCATCTCAGATTCATTTATGCTCGGTGCGCGGCACACTGGTCTCATCCACACCCCATGGAAACCTTACCCGACGAGCTGATGCTGCAAATCTTCGGGGGTTTGCTAGGCACATGCATTATGTTGTGCCTTGTGTCCCAGCGATTCAACCGCATAGCTACACCTCTATTATACACGATTATCGACCAACGTGAGTCTAAACTGACCTTCTGATCAAATTCGTAAACTTCGAGAATAGTTCACTGGGCATTCTGAGTGTAATGACGAAGGAGCTATATTTCGGGCTTTGACTTGTGACACATTTAGATTCAGAAACGATTCCTGCCTAGACTTAGAATACCCGAGGAGTAAAGAAACAGTGTGGGCGCACCTCTTTCCTAAGGTCATACATACAAAGACGAGGAATAAAGTTGCGCGCACTTTATGCAATTATTGCTTCCGCTGTGTAGAAGAACAATATACTAGAATTAAAATAAAATTTACGGATCTATGCTATATTATTAGATGTACAAAAGAATTATCCTCCGGTGTGTTTGATTAGAATAAGAAGCTCAGGTTGATAATTATTCAAGAACGCCAAAACGTCCAAAAAGAATTGGGTCTTACCGCGATTCGAACGCGGGGCCTCTCGCATTTGTGCTTAGTTTTTGCCCCTACATTTTGTTAGTACCAAATTTCGTTAGAGAACAAAGTGATATCTTACTAAGCGAGAATCATACCACTAGACCTGGATTGTTGTTAGGCAACATATTGAGAGCAAGTCCGATAGGGAGAATTACCATAAGACCTTTGATTTGATTGGCTGGATTTAAAAAATAAGTTATATATATATACAAATATGATTGAAGGTTTAGATCAGGAGCTCCAGTTGACCCGGAAAGTTTGAGAAGCGCCAAGCGCATAGCCTCACGCCATCCTTCAACGGTCGCCCTCGCCCAATTTCCCAATCTCTAATTCCCCACACCTCACGGTGAGTGAATAATATGTGCGTGTTCAAAGGATTTCTCAATTAATTGCTGCATCGTCTCTCTTTCTACCCAACTTTCATTCAATCCCTCTAAATCTAATTTGAACCGCTCCACGCTCGTTTCGAGGCGACGATTCATGATGAGCAATCCCAACGGCCTCCGCACTGTCCTCCTCCTCCTCCCGTCTCTGTTCATCCTCCTCCCTCTCTCGATCGTCGTCGTAGCTCTCGAGCGCATCGCTAGCTCAATATTCGTGAGAAACACCGAACGCGATTGGCGAAGCGGCGGTACAACGATTACCCTCTACGGTCCCACCACATCAGACAACTCTACATCCTCCTACAAATCAACCGATGTCACTATGCGCATACGGATCGAGCCGACGCTTGCGATATTGGGCTTGAGCCTAGCGGCCATCGTGGTGTCCGCGATTGGAGTGTGCGGGATATGGGAGTTGCGGCGCATAGAAGGGTCGCCGCGACACCAGAGAGGGTGGAGCTGGGTTACACTCGTGCTTAACTTCTTGACGATGGCAGCGAGTGTGGGTGTCCTGGCCTATCTGAGTGTGTTACAAGGGAACGAGAAGAGATGGCAGAGCTATGCAGATGTCGGTACTGCTGGGCAGAGATTCACAAGGGAGACGTGGGCATGCCAGATCAACAAGTTTTATACCTCTGAACAGGATTGGGCAGGGCCGGTCTGTGGGCTTCAGGTTTGTCACAGTTTTCCTCCTCTCATGCTGTGTTTTTAATACTAATCTATCTTGCAGAAAGCCACTCGGTTCATGCTCATTCCACTGGCTATATCCTCGGTACTAGTGATGGTATGCACATGGATACTCGTTCACGATCGAGGAGGTATGAAATGGTTCGTAGGCGGCAAGGGACGGTACGCAGGGTTTGATAACATAATGGAAATGCAGCCTAAAAGACACGAGGTTACGAAGGGCGGCGTCGCAGATAACACACGAGCGGTCTATCTTTGAGAAGACCCCCCAGTAATGTTTAAACTATGTATTTGTTATTACCGCCTTTGAACGCAGGCTTGAAGGTCCTGACCACAAGTTCTCAGTTAGTCGATACATCCAACTACTGGAAGCGGTTCACGGTCCTCTAAGAGCTATGCTTTATCATCTCTTCCCATGTCAATGAGTGATGAGATACTGAGCTTCTGTTCTTTCCCCAATTTATGCTCACCGTACACAGGTTAATCTCTTAACCGACCTTTCCTTTCTGGTAATCGACAATCTGAAATATGTCTCCAGTTAAAGTGGTCATGTCGAGAGGGTTGGGCGCCAAAGTAACTATCCCACAGATTTTGTGGATATTGGTTCCATGTCAGTGAGATCGACAGTTCGGCCACTCCAAATTCGGGTCCGTCAGTTCCTCCTTAGCAAAGTCGGGCAGTAATCCTATCGAATCTTGGAGCCTCTCTCACTCTATTTCATCCGACGACTTGCAAGTCCCGAAATCATTACACGAGACAATACGATATATTCCTCACGATCCAGGTCATCGTTCGTGCGTCCTTGGAAAATCGAGCGGGGCTTGATCTCGAATGACTGGTTCGGCGAGACATTAGGTGCGCCTATATATCTCGAAGAAATAACTTTGTAACAATCTAGAACTCATAAGGTGGCAAGTATTTCTGTTGCGCAAACCAGGCTATCACGACAGCTTGCCGTGTAAATTCGGACATGCACATATGTGGGCACATGTGATGTATATCATTGAACCCGCAACTTACTTCGTGACGCTGTTGATTTTTGTGTAGCGTTGTTCTCTGAGAAGGCAGCCGTCGACAGCAAGTGCCAAGTCGTATGTCTGGCATCTCCAAAGGGTCAGATCGTTTTGATTTATAACAGGCAGGGTTTCCGTATTGGAAAGAATACTGGTATGTACGCATGACCTTGTGGAAAGCTTTTCGGGAATACGCTGTCTCCTTTATTATTGCCGCTTTGTAGTACAGAGTATCATGTGGCAAACGGAATCTTTCTCTATTTTGCACTTTATGTCGCGTTATGACTGGGGAATCCGGTAGGAGTGGTAAACGCCGTATGTGTCGTCGTCCGGATGGTGCTCGTCGAAGTTTAGGAGGAATTTCACGCACTCGAATTCGTTGCCTGCTAATCGCAATTTTGAGAATGGGTGGAAGAATTCGTCGATGGTACACAACATAGCCTCATTTTTCGAGGCCAAATTAGCTTACAGAATGTAGTGATAGTAGTTTCAAAACTAAGAAGATAAATTCAAGCGGTGGTTTATTCAGGGTCTTTCGTGACGAGCCTTAAGATGAAAATCCAAACCCCCTTAACCCATTTGGATTACCTGTTGATAACAGTTCGCGGAGATGTAGGAGTTGAG
This sequence comes from Beverwykella pulmonaria, assembly GCA_001599595.1. Classification (NCBI taxonomy): domain Eukaryota; kingdom Fungi; phylum Ascomycota; class Dothideomycetes; order Pleosporales; family Melanommataceae; genus Beverwykella; species Beverwykella pulmonaria. The sequence goes on from BCHH01000005.1 coordinate 1,638,236, forward strand.
CGGTGGAAAAGCGTCTGGATCAGAGACTTGGGGGCCATTTTGCGGCGAGTTGTTGAGATGTCGGTGGCGACGATGGTTGCAGTGGTAGTCCGTAGGTTATGACATACGAATAGCTAAGTTTTGTAGAAAAACAGGGTCTGAGGTGAGCAACTTCATTTTTTCCAACGGCAAACCAGCAGTTGTAATATCCCTCCGGAAAACTCGCCTTACGCGGCCGCGTGAACGACCCGTTGATGGCACTACTTAAAATGCTTATAATCAAGCATCTGAATGAACGAGCCTTTCGGAATATCTTAAACACGAAGACCTCCACTCCTTTGCCCAGCTTTTCTTCCAAGGAGCTATGAAACAGAAGAGTGCCTCTCCGTGAATGACATCGAACATGTACTGTGAAAACCGATTTACGATTGAACCTCTGAGCGGATGATCTACTCCTCTAAAAGCGAAATATACCTATATGCTATTATGTTGTGTGTCATAAGGTAGTAGCGGTCGATACCAGCTTCACCACCGTGTTATTGAAAGGTTGATCGTCCATCTTCTGGCGGTTATTTCACCTAATTTTAGTACGCGTCCAAATGGATCTGCAAGACTCTGTACAATACTTTTGTGCCCATCAACGAGAGTTATCACTCCAGGATGACCGAAGGCTTTTGTCTCGAACACTAATATTACGCAGAGGAGCTGCTTTGAGGTGGCGTTCTCACACACCTTGCCACGCCAGTTAATTAGCCCCGTCTACTACCGAGTTAGTTATGTCCGGCTCCATTTCGTACTGATCGCAAAATATCCTGAAATTGGAGGAAATATGCCAACACGATCGACTTCGTCAGCCCCTATATGTCGTTCTCCAATCTGAAGCTATGAGAAAGATGCGGTTGGAGTTGACCGAGGTGAGGGTACTGAAACCACAAGAAATAAGGAGCGTGAAGTCGATGAAGTTGTGCATAGACTGATAGCGTTTGGGTACACGTATCTCTTGCTTTGGGCAATTCATACTTCTCATAGGGCGGCAAAGTGTCAGTCCCACCGGCTCAAAACTGGGACAAGACGAACAACTTTCAATACAGTCCACAACACGAAGCACTTTTCAGAAAATGCCACCAACTTCATCCAAAACACATTTCACAGACTTCAAAGCTAAGGTCCTCCATCTGTAGTAGGCAACTGCCATTCGCGCGTCCCCTTCCCCATCACCATGCCTCACACCGCTTCACCGCTCTGGCATATTCTTCTTCATCGTCCCAACTTCACATGTAAACTTCACCCACAACGCTGCCAAGGGCCTACTTCCTCACTCACCTTCATCCTAAGCCACTGTGCCACACGCTTGAAGAGATTGGCAGTCACCCAGAGTTCGGCCTACTCTTAAAACTGGACCTCTCACGCTGGAGAGTGACACCTCCAATACACTACAACGGCCACTATCTAACGCCTAAGTGTTTCTCAACCTTGAGAAGCGGAGCGCAGCATACGGAGAGTTCAAGAAGGGCAAAAAGAAGCAATGGCGTATGTATAACTTCAGCTAGGACGGTAGTGAGGAGGGTTTTACATGTGGACGCGAGGCTGACGGGTACTTGCTACAGCGCTACTCGAAGCAACCCACCGGCAAACCCTCGCGGCAACGCCAATGGTAATTGCAACCCCAGTGGAGAGTCAAATGGAGCTGTACACACGAAGTCACCGGAATCTCCTCTGAAGAAGAAGACCAAGATTCGCGGCACCAGTCGCGATGGTCGTGTTAAGAAGCAGCAGCCGTTCCTTGAGAAGCTGCAGCAAAAAAAGAGGGAAGAAACTGTCCTCGCAGTGGCAGCTAAGGTTGAAGCAGCGCCGGCCTCAGCAGATGAAGCTGTTGAGCAGAAGCCGTTCCCGTTCCTCGAACTTCCTGGAGGTATGGGTAGTCTTTTCCAAGCACAGCTCGCCACTTAACGATATGTCCATCTGCTCTCTCGCCACTACCCCTTCTTCTCTCGGCTAACTTACGCCTCTTAGAGCTCCGCAACATCGTCTACTGTTTGACCACGCTGAATGCGAAGCAGGCCCTACTCGTCCATCTGCCTCGCCGCGCAACGCTCCGGCCTCGTCGCTTAGCGACACCCAACTACGCTGAACAACTCGAGGACAAGCCAACCACGATGGAAAACGACAGATTTTCTACCAAGGAAGTCAGACGACCATACTTCGCGCTCACCCAAGTCTGCCGTCAGATTCGCGCTGAATACCGCCCGATCTGCATGCTATCGCAGGAGGTCGGCATGGACATCACAGTCGTGAGCGAGTTTATTGACTGCTTTTACCCGTCTTCGACTCGCGGTGTAACTGGTCCAACACTCTCGGGCCCCTCGACTGCTACCTTGTTGGATTCGACCTCAGAGCGCCCTGGTACCCCCTACTTAGGCAACCTGACCATCGCTCTCTCGTCGACTCTCAAGCTTAGCGAGACGGGGCCTCTTGGCACCAATATTCTTCCTCTTCTCGATATTTGGGCTAACAGCGAGCGCATCGAGGCCGGCTTCGGCCGGTACCACAATCCCACGCATCCCGATGCACCATACAACCCCGGGATAGACGGCGAAGCCAAGGATCTCTACCGCCTCTTCGGTCGCAAGGTCGAGCCTAGTCGGAAGTGTGGCAAGATGAACCTGAAGTGGCGCGTCGTTCTTCGTGGTCGCTGGCTCGCAGAGGTTCGCGTCGTTCGACAGCCTGTGGCTGGGGTGCTGGAGTGCGCGATGCCAGCAACAGATGATCCCATACAGCCTACCACCCCGCCGAATCCCACTGCTAACGCCTTTGGGGCTGCGCCTGTTTCTATCCCCTACGTGCCTCAGCTTCCGGTTCCTTTCTTCCAGATCCTCTTCAAGCCCGAGCATAAAGAGGAGTGGATGGACAGCGAGGATGCAGAGATCCCCACTGGATGGCTTGCAGACCACGGCTTTGGAGATATGGAGCACTTTGTTGTTAAAGTCGGCGTTCTCAATACGGTCGATCATTAAACTGTGGAGAAGATTGCCGACGTTGGCATTCGTGTTCTTCGTCTCTAATGGGTGTCGAAATGAATAGATAACGGTGGTTCGGACCTGCCGTTTGATTGTTCCTACCTTCTTCGCCAATCTCACATCTTAGCATGCTATCTATCTTGGACCATCTTGTTCCAACATCAGTTCCTATTCCTCGTCCACGACCACCTCAACTACAACCAAGATTTCGGCCTAGTGATATTCCTACAAACAGGGAAACAAGGCAGCAATACATTGACGGCCTTTTTTGCTTTGCGTATATACGACTTGGGGTTGGTTTGCCCACGCAACCTTCCTTCTGCTCCGTTGGGGCGCGGCAGCTTTCTCTCCCTAGGGATTCTCTCTTTCTTCTTTCTGACTTCAGTCTTTCTACATCATCTTAGACATACCTACACACCCTAATCTGGCTTTCATCTCCCTTCTTTCCATACGATCTTTACTTTACCCTCGCTAGCCCAAATTTAGTGGGTACCATATTTGAGCACAACACACACATTGGGGTACAAATATTTAGCGGGCGAGTTATCTAGATTGGCACCTTGAGGTCTTTGTACAAGGCTGATATACGGATCGAATCGGTGTTCTAGATTATCACATTGACAACATCCTCGGGAGTCGACACTTTGGATATAGTCTCGGTTGGTATGCTTAGTCGGTATCTGCATTGGAATAGCTACTGGGCAGATTGGGTTGGCGCACTCATACTGCGGTTTCGCATATCTATTTGATGAGAATCTGCATCTGCGATTGGTGGCTTCGGCGATACCTCTTTTGAAAAGCTCGTCCGTATGTTTTTCGATATCAGCTTTTGAGGAACTTTGGTGCGAGTTGGGGTTATCTACAGCTAGCCTATTTATGGTGGATTCTACGAAAATTTGGTAGACTGGGTGGCCTAGGGATGCATGACAGCGTCTTCTAATAAATTACACAAAATTTGAGATGCTTTGCAATAACCGGAAGAATCGTGAGATGCAGATGTGAGCTGTGAGACATGGGACGTGGACGTGATGGAGACTAACCACGTTGACTTAATGGCAAGAAGTGAAATGAAGAAGAACAGTGGAGAAATGACAGTAGTAACCAAATAGAAATTTTGCAGAACGCTTGAAATTAGATTTATTTTGATGAATATTACCTCATACTATGGCATTACGATGATAGAAGGTTCATACTCCCTTTTACCCATATATAATATACAAACCAATTCCCAACAGATATACAATACACATACACACTGCCCATGCACCGATTCCATTACTCTATCTGGAAATAAACATGACAGTCCCATTACCCTCATTCGGCATTAGTTTTTACACCCATTCCATGGCGTTGCGCTCATCACCCCCCTCCCAAATCCACCTTTCGACCCTTCCCCAACCTTCCTCGATCAACCCCATAGCTAACCCCAAAGGTCATGTGCGCGCACTCGCCGGACTCTTGGGCGGCGTATCCAACAAGGCACTATCATACTCGTACCACACGCCGCGAATCTTCCTATTCAATTTCCGTGGCGCGGGGGAAATCCTGTTGCCGTGGGTACTGAACGGGGCCGTGCCGGCGGAGCTGGTAGTGCTGCCCGCGTCGCTAGCTCTCCTTTGCCGCTCTCGTTCGCGCTCGCGGTCTCTTTCGGAGAGGGCGCGCACCCCGTCTGCGAGTCCATTCATGTTCTTCCCTACCGACTCGAGGGAGCGCATCATGCTCTGGCATGTCTTTGTCAGTTCTGTTTGGTTCGAGGAGAGGGTTGCGAGTTGTTCGGCGGTGGATTGCAAGTTCGATTTCACGGACTCGTGGTTCTGGAAGGAGGAGTTGGAGAGGGCGATGTAGTGGGATGCATTTTGGTCTATGAGGGATTGGAGTTTGGATTGGTTGTCTGTTAGGGATTTGATTTGGGTGCTGTTGGACTCGTTGATGGCCTGCATGGATTCCAAGCCGGAGGACTGCGCGACGGAAAGGGCGCGGATTTGAGCGCTGTTTTCGGATATCATGGTTGCCATTTTTTCGAGGGTGGATGTTAGCGTGCTGAGGTCGAAGGGGGGCGGTGAGGTTTCCTCGGATTCTTCTTTGATCATGCTGTTCTGTCTGCTTTCGTTTGCGCTTCCATGACCTACACCCGTGCCGGTGACCGGATTCCCAAAGTAGTCCTGCAGCGGGAGCACTGCCGTGCCGCTCATGGCGTCCGACGCCGTGTAGAACCACTTATCCCGCAGGTGGTAAAACCGCGGATTGTCCTGTATCTGGTCCTGCATGTCGTCGCCCTTGAGGATGAAGAGCTGTGGCCCTACGCGGGTCGATTCAGGGTATTCGGCTCGCACGAGGTCCCACCATTGTGCGCAGATGGCTGCATTGGAGAAGGTCAGGATGTAGGGCGGGGACGGCGCGAAGTCACTCTGCACACACGCAGTTGTCAGCGTGGACCTTGGTGGAAAGAGGTTGGGCAGAGCGGACCTTCTGGGCATACGCATAAAACAAATTCTCACTGTATCCCCTCGCATCGTGTCTTGGCGACGACATTGCGTACTGAGGCGTCGGCGGCATGCTCTTGGGCGTATTCGCATCCGCATTCATGATCAACCCCGCAGCCAGCGAGATACTGGGCTTCTTCCGGGGACGCTCGACGCCATACCCTTTGCCCAGCGGCGTGTGCTGATCGAGCAGGGAGGAGAAATCGGACATGCTCTTTGGGCGGGCCATGATTATGTCGCGTCGAGCCGGCGTCGTGAAGGGTAGCGGTCAACAGGACGGTCAGCTAAGCGCGAGGAGAGAGAAAAACGAGAGTGAGGTGCACAAGACCGGAAGTGAGGATTTGGGGGGGCTATGGGCATAGAGTGGAGAAATAATGAGCAATCTTGAAATGCTGCCCTCGTCGGTGCAACACCCCAGTCAATGACGCAAACAAGCCGGGTTCGCGATCAGCACGACGCACGGAGGAACGGCCTGTAATTGTCAACGAAGTAGAGAGGAATTCGGCGCGTGCAAAAACATAAAAGGCAAAAGGGGGCGATGTTATGATACCACCGTCAGGCGCGTACAAGCTCTGTTTACTAGCCCCTAAACTGCGAGGGGGCCCATCATATAGTCTACAGTTTCAAATTAGGCGTCGCTGCCGAGGGCGCACCGACATCATTGGTCGTTGGTGGCGGCGGCAAGGAGTACATGTTTAATGGGAGAGAGTACGGTTTAGAATTGCTGGTGATGGCGGCGCACGATGGACTCCAGTGTGGAGGCGTCTGGCGTTGAAGGAGGAGGCATGTGGTTGGTAGGGCTGCAAAAGATGATAGCCATGACGTAGATGCACGTGCGGACGCGCTGTTTGCGTGTTAGCCTCCAGGGAGAGACGGAACTTCTTCCACACCAATATTTCAAAATTCTTTTTCTTCAATTCTCGCTAGGCCACCATATTCCCATGCTATTCTGAGCCTTCTCTTCACGTCCTAATTATATATGCACCGTGTTTCCACCGCCAAGTGGCCTTTTTCTACGTTTTACCTCATGATCAGGATCCAGCTGTGGATGAAGGGGATCAATTTCGACTGACGGCGTCCTTTATGTCCGCCAACGGGTGGTATTAGCAATTTATTATCCTGTGCGATGGTCCATTATAGGTAACATCTCACATCCAATATCTTGCATACACAACTTGGTCAGGCAGGCGAGTCGGTGCCTATACCATGCCAGAGGGGCTGTACTCGCACCTGTCTTTACGCCAACTTACTTCGAGCTGTTTCTGGGCACCTTCGAGCTCATTGCTCCCCAACCAGTGCTTGATCAAATCATTCGATGCCGGTCTCATTGGATCCGTTGCATTGCCACTATCCCTTACAAAGAGCCAATTCCTAGGTTGGATTGCAAGAGGCCATCGGGAGACGAGATTGAAGCCTCCTTTCTGGCACTAGCGCTTTCGATATGTGTTACAACCATTACGACCCTTCCTCGATGACACCAGCTATACGGTGGAGTGAGCGTTGAAGACTGTCTTGTCCTTGTGGAGCTCCTTAGGCTCTGGGACGGTACCAACGCTATCACTTTTAAGTGAAGCATAGCCATGTACAGTTTCTCCTGTAACATCCACATTGAACACGGGTTGGACTCCACGCTGTTAACTCACCTAACTGCAATATCCGCTTTTCCATGAGCTCGACCGGATGGCGTCCATAGACCAGCAGCTCCTGAAGCGACTTTATTGGCTTACCTTCCTAGGTAAGTGCACAAGCTAATAGTTATGGATAGCTAACGCCCTGACAACATGCAGCCTACAAGTCGATCCACTCTCTCGTGCCCCTAGAAGTATCCGACGATGAGCTGCCTCCGTGCTTCACAGCAGGCTAGATTTAGACGCTAGGACGATAAAACGCCCCAGATCATACGTTCTTAGTCTCAATGCGCGCTCGAGATTGTTTATGGGGTGTCAATTGAGTCAAGCAACAGCACAGAAGATGATCGCATACTTACAGGAATACATTATCAGAACTCGAGAAGCACTAGATGGCTTGCCACCAGCACTGACCTGGAATGGCCATCTATCCAGCCCGATGAACGGTGGCGAGCTGCGTTACGAATGCGACTTCGACACCGACATAAACCTCAAGGACAGGCAGCTGTATGTCCGCCAGAAATACGGCGTTGGTAGCCTTCCCGCCCTAAAACCCTTAATAGCTTCTCATCCCATGCACCTGTGAATGCAGGATGCATCGACGTAAGTGTAATTGTCGTGAAATTCGCGAGGCACGACTAAAAAATGACAGTTGAATAGGACATATACAATATTACCCTCTTAGATTTGGCTAGGACCGAGAACCATGAATTCTTCTGAGGTAATAGAAAAGCATCGGTGCTGTGTAGGATGCTCAAAACAAACAACTCCAGCGGGAGAATTACGCTATTGAAAGATCGGTTTAAGACGCAGAGGGTATCCAAAGCTTTGGCCTGCATGAGATACAAAGAACATGAATGCCGGACGCACTTATGACGTTGGGAGAGTCTTGTTACACAGCCGCCGTCAATTACCTTAATTAGTCAAATTAGATGTATGTTCGCTCAAACCCGGTCGCTTGGGGAAGCAAATATTACAAATGGAAGAGCAGCTCGCGGTCACTGATTCCATGCAGGTAACGTAGGAGCAGGAACTGGAGTGGGAACTGAAGTAGGCGTGGGTGAAATACATTCGCATAAGTCACAAGGATGTCCTGGCGAAAGCTGAGAATTCAAGAACATCATGGAGGACGTTAGGTTGCCTTCGTAGGAGCTCAAGGTTCTGCACAAAAATTTGTATTGGAATCGGGTCGCTCTGAACAGCCAGCTCGTAATATCTAAGCCTAACCAAAGACCAAGACCAGATATTTCAAGAAACTGAGAAATATGGCTACAGTAGAGGATCGAAATACTGGCAACAGCCTGGTAAGAGTCCAAACGCGAGGTAGTGAGATGAGATGAAACCCGATCACTGAGTACGATAAATTACAGGCTCTGCTCTGCATTCATTCTAGCGCCACGAAATCAATATCAGAGACTACACGGTGAGAAAAAGAACGCAGATGCATGCAAAAGAGAGTGTTTGAGATCGAATAAAAAGAACTAGGTCCGGCAGCATATAATTCAGCTAACAACCTCAATTCTCCTCCACTTTTAGTATTAAACAAAATATCCAGAAGTGCTAATGAATGTTTGTTTCATAAACTAGGTGTAACATCAGCCACTCTAGGTGAAACTGTATGATTCGGTTTTACATCAGGAACTTGTCATCTTGGTGCTGTTCTAACAGTTTTGGAGTAAGAATGTAATATATAATGATTTCTAAGAAATATAGACCCGAAGTGACTGGCATTATACTGTAGATACGTGAATTAGGGTGGGTATAACGGCCAAAGAATGTGTTTACAAGAAAACTGTATCTTCATAAAAGACACTACTCGAGCGGGATCGCGATGTTACCCCTGGTCCACTCACCACCCGCAATAGGTCTTGTGAACGCCGCAATGTCGTCTCCCTCCGTCTGATAGAATACGTACAAACTGTCCCATAATACTTTATCACCCTGCTTCTCTGCATATGCTGTGACGGTCAAATGAGTACCGCCCAATCCTTTCACAGGACCTGCGGGATCAGTTATCGTGAAGGTATTTGTGGGCACGATGGTTGTGTTCTCTGCTTGGTAGGTCACATTGAACCCTTTGATGGTTTTATCAGCCATCTGAGCATAAAAGTAAGTCGTATACCCCAGGCTAGTGGAAGGGTAAACGGGCCCGATTGCTCCTTCAGTAGAGTTCCTCCATGCGTTGATCGGATGATTGTCCTCGGATGTAAGGTTTGTGTTGGTATCTTTCCACCAGAATTCAGTAGTGTTGTCTTTATTCACCATCATCGCGTATGTGGTTGTGCCTTCGCCCCAGCTGTAGCAGCCAACACCAGCGTGAGTGTTCTTGGCCTGCCATTTATCGAGCGCTACCCATGTATCCTTACCCTGGTACCAAGCGTACTGTTGGAACGTGGAGTCGTCGGTGGGATACCAGATGTTGATCCCTAAGTCGTATTAGATTTGATTATAAGACGCGCAAGAGAAAGGAGTATACCTAATCTGTTGTCGAAAGGAATATTATTCTGCTGGCCAGATGGTGTAGGGAATTTAGAGTAGTCCGAGTCCCCGTAATAGTTCCCTTTCCAGCATGCCTGGAGACCAACACTGGGATTATCCCACACTTTGAGGTTGAGGTTGCTAAGATATCCCTGCTCCCAAATATTGCTCACATTGGTCATTGTCACTTGGCGAAGTGTATTATTCTTGGACACGTAAAACAAATGGAACTGCATCCCGTAGCTTTGATTAGTCCTAGAAGGTTACGTAACCGGATTGATGATCTTACCACTTGTGTGCTATTCACAGAATAAGCAACAGCAGATATCGGTGTAGAGTTTTTCGCGTCAGTCACGACTGTTTGAGCTTTGGTACCTCCAATCCATTTTCTGTCCGTAGTATATTGCATAAACCGAAGGTCCCCTGTCCAGTGTTGGAAGTAGAGTGTAAAGATTTTGCGCTGTTCTTTGTTCCAGGATTCGCCTGCCAATGCTATGCCAGATCCATTAAATGCTCCCTTCTTCGAGTAGAATTTCTCATCGAGCGCGCCTCCGATGCAGACTTCCGGATGATCACGGCAATAGGGATCGACTTTCGTTGGGGCTCTATGGCGCAGTCAGTCTCACGTAGAGAGCATGTATAGAGATCGAAATACTAACGAGCGATGATGCTTCAGCCCGAGACCGAGACCCAGGCCCAGACCCAAGCCAAGGCTAATGATACAAATGGCCGTGACAATGAGAACGATGTATAAACGTCTCTTAGTTAGGCCACATTTTCTCGGCTTCTCCGGTGGAGGAACTGATCCAGCGCGCGAGATTGGCTCAACTTTCTCGTTCAATGAAAACGGTGGTATGTTTGGAGACATCAGTGTTGATCCGCCTCCAGATGAAGGAGACATCGGTCGGTTATCATGTTGCGGGTAATGCATATATGGGTAAACTACTTCGGGCGCCTCGTGGGCTGCTGGCGATCCTGGAGGCGGATAAGGCTCCAATTGCTGTTCTTTCTGCGGGAGAGGACTGTCATATAGTCAGCCAGTAAATAATGCTATTTGAAAAGAACAAGATTGTGTCGTTCTCTCATATAGCAGTAAAGACGAGAGATACTCACGGCGTAACAACGAAGCCATAGACATTATGGGGTGATGATTCAGCAATACTAATCTCATTCGGCTCTGGATATGTCTGTGGTGGGCTCCAGTACCCCTCTTCCTGTTGTCTGAAATTTTCACTTTTGTCCATTTTATCGGTAGAGCGAAATTAAGAACAGGCCTGACAACATCTTACCTTTATCGCCATGGCTCATTTCATGTGGGGAGGGGTGGTTGTACATGCACAACGAGGCTATGTCGTGACGAGGCACAGGCTGAGGCCGCCAGCGAATGTGAGATGCAGTCTTCATGGTCTTGCAGGAGGGCCGAAAACTAAGATACACAAAATCGCGCCTAGACTCTAATGGCGCAAGAGCCATCCACTCATCAAGAGAGGCCAAGCCATGACATTTTCTGGGGCGGCGTCAGCCGGAGGACAATATCACCGATTTGGAGAGGATTCTTAGTGCTGCAGCTGTAATCGCCGAGACCTTCTGATTTAATTCATTTTTTTGACTGGAGGTAGACGTTTTGTTATGGGGGCCAACATAAACCGTAGAACGGGTGCAATACAGTAAGTGTCGTATTGTCGCTCAATTCATCCGTCAGTGTATGATCGCAATGTTTCAGTATCAAACTTGAGTTTTGAAACGGTGATGTGGGGTTTTGCTTGAGTCTAACTGTCATTTCTTACAAGGCATTGAGGGAGGAGCTGAACATTGTGGGCTGTTATCCAAGATTCAGCCTCCTTAGGCTGGGAATTTCTATTAGAGCCAGTCAGCTATTGGTCAACACCGATCTCGAACAACGCATTCTAGCTGAGCCTTGCTTTCCGGAAATGGAACTTACTAGCGAGAAATCACTGATCAACAAGTGAGCTGATCGCCTGAGCGAGCTGGTCGCCTATGACTTGTATTATTACTAATCTAACTTCTAACCCATTGTAGAAATGATCCCCAGCTGCTTGCTGGTCTCCAAACGCCTCAAACAACTCGACTAGGAACGATTCTCCAACACGATGGAGATGTCTTGCAGGGTCATAGTAGGTGTTGGGACAGGCTGATAGCAGGGGCAGCAACTCTTTACCAGCATCCAAGTGATCCAATATAAGGCGATAGAGCTTTCTGACCTTTACGTCCTCGTCGCCGCTGCTTTGTATTTACCTTACTTGAAAAGCGTGTCTACATTTTGGTTCGCTCTGGGTCCTTTAAGGGATAACAACAACGACGTAGAAGGAATTGTTTTCCAAATGACCGCTTAGAGAAGGATTGTGGAACTCAGTGGGGACATTGTGAGCTGCTGCGCGACTCGATCGATAGGCGACGGAAGATTTCGATAGCTTTAAGGACGAGAGTTGATAATAAAAATGTGGGGAGTGGAGTCTACAGATGAAAGTAATTTAGACGAGCAGGAGACACAGTATTTTGTGAGGCCTTATGAGTAGTGTGTGCAGCCTTGACCCACACTTGCGAAGATTTTATTTTTGGTTGCAATAACTAATTGCACTTCTTGGCTTAACACCGGCCAAAGTTTTCTAAACGCTTTAATAGCGTAAGCAAGGTGAGGTTTAAAAGTTCCAAAGATGTGTATTGTATGCGGTATGTACAATTGATATATATATGACGGACTGATTAGTCAGTGGCATATCCACGTGACGGTAGTGTCCTGCTTACACACAGTCTGATATAAAACGGCCCCGAGGCATGGCATATAGTGATAGACGAGAAGAGGGTGAATTTACGGCCCCAGCTATGTACACGAAGAGGAGAATCAAGGGCCCAAGCTCTTTTTATGCCAAGGCATATGGCCCTTGATTAAATGGCCCCATCAGCAGCCATATGATTAATGTTTTGTTCTATACTGGGTTAGGCCGCCAAGCTTCTCAGCAGAAGTTCCTGAGTCGATCCCAGGATGCCTCAGAGCCTCAACCATCAACTATCAGCAACCTCATCAAGCAATCAATTCGGCCCCAGATTGTACAATTCTGCGATCCCACCCACCATCCCATAGTTCTCTGTTTTTTTCCCCGTTGTAGATAGTTATCGCGCTTTGCGCTCGGCCGAACAGCTGGCTCACGATTGACGCGCTGAGTGAGATTCAGGATCAGGTATTGACGCTCACGGCAGCTTAAAAACCTGGTCAAGATAGCTGAATCCCCCTTGATGAGGTTTGACGCTCACGGCAGCTTAAGAACCTCATCAAGATAGCAGTCACGTGAACCCACTTCGAGCTACGCCCCCAAATATAGCCTTGTTTTTTCTCCCAAAAAACCAACCACCACACCTTGCTCGGGCCGATGAGATTGTATAGAAGGACCAGCTTCCCTCATTCAGCCTAGGTTGCCTCACTTGTGCCAGATTTTGCGGGTAGTGTCCTGGGCTTACTGTAAGCAGGAGTGAGGATAAGAGAGGGTATAAAGGAGTTTATTGTATGTCTGATATGTACAGCTGATATATATATAACGGACTGATTAGTCAGTAGCATATCCACGTGACAGTATGGTGTCCTGAGCTTACATATGTGGATCCTCTTCTATCCCCTTAGATATAGTCTAAGAAGCTACGTACACAACTAATACGGGACAGTCTTTATATTTTAGCACCTCTCAAGGTCAATTTGATGATTTTCTAGCCCCCAAACAGGTGCATTCACGCTGTTGAAAACTGACCGAAAGATTCGCGATTATAAACCCATTCTGGGAGACTTTTGTCTACCGACTGTACTATGCCACTTGCTACGCTATCGTTAACTTTGGCACTCTGACCAAAATCCCTATCAGATTAGATTTTGATCTTGGATCGGAAGGTTTGTGGGACATTGCTAGGTGCATTGTATTTCAAATTGAGTTCAGCTTTTATTCGTGGTTATCGTAGATGCGAATTTCATCGCTCTTTTATAGTTAGCTTGCAATAAAAAGCAAATCCGCTATCTATTAAAGGTTCTGAGAATGGTATTTCGCTTTCTTATCCCAATGTACTCTTAATACGTGGCGTTAATACTGTTGGTCTCACAGGGCTATTGCAATAGCAATGGGTGGGTTCTAAGCAAAGTATTGATTCGTGTCTGTCTCTATCTGAGGTGAGGCTCAGGAGGTTGTATCATCCCTTTGCCGCCAAGCATCGCTAGTGTCTCATGTGATCGCCATGTGATCACGACATCACCACGTGATCACAACGTTCGATATATATTCCAACACATACACCCTGTTCATAATGGGCTGTTCGCAGACATACTCTCCGATTGTACGTCGCTTTAGCCAGTTATGGTGCCAATCCTTTAGAATGATTTTAAAGCATTGCAGCTCCAAAAGAATGCTAGAGTAGGATACGACAGCTATGTTGAATATAGCGATGTGAATTCAAGATTTCGTTAGATGTGCGGGCTTGAAGAGGTCAATATTATACGAGTATGACTCCAATTCAGCAAGATCTAGATTAAAACTCAAAATATCACTTAATGAAATTTAATATACACCTAGATGAAGCTTGGCTTCTGTTGAAAATAAAGAACATAGCTCCCTTAACAATACCTCTTATGTGATGCCTATATATCTTTCTTGCCAAGACGGATAGGAAAAGGGCCATCATTACTGTCCGGATCGTGCCCGCCATCTTCCAACCAAGAGAACTTTAATTCTCCATCCAAAGGATAGGTTGTAGCATAATATCCCATACATCGATAATACCAGAACCCGTAATCATGGTCTTCCACTGCGGTTTGTTAGTCCTTCTTTTCATAGCTGCCGCATCAAAGGAAGGCAGACTTACAGGCATGAAGTAGCTTTGTGAATCCGTACCTACAATCGTCGGAATTTTTATGTTCATATCCAATCCCCCTACTTGTTGTCAGCGTTCGTAAAAAGCAATGAGGATGATACCCAGGTAGTGAAGCAGGGAATGTCTTGACTTACTCGCACCATTCGTTCTTCTCGTATGGTCCATTGCGACCCTCAATGTAGCTGTAATCACCCCCGGCCCACAAGGCAAAATTTCCATCTTGAACCGGAAAGTTGGGGCCCCCACTAGGCTCATCGTTGTTGCAGTACTTGTCAATGGCTCTATTTGCAACGTCCCAGCTCCACTGCTCGCCTCTAGTGGCCGTGAGGTAAATTTCCTGTCTTCCTTCTTTATTATAATCACATGCTGGTTGCAAATCGAATGGTTTAATGGTTTCGGGAGGTGGGTATTCCATGGCGTGCTCTGCCCAGGGCGGATTGCCTTCGGTCACGGACGCGCTCAAGTCGACCATGTACTCAAGGCAATTTTCACCTTGGGCTTTAAAACCGTGAGAGAAGGAGGTGTCTTTGTGGCATTCATTCATTGCTCCAGATAAGACGTCCACGCAATTTTTCTCCCAAACGCGGCCTCCGTCTTTGCACTGCTCGTATGATCCGGGAGATGCGCGGAGCCACATGGATTGTCGCTTTGTGACTCCATAGCCAGAGACATCCCATCGATCGTAAATGAAATTATCGGAGGTAGCCTTCTCTCCGTGCCGATTTTTGCAAAATTGTTTGATCGCGTCTATGACGGGCGTTGAACCATCATTGGTCTTCTCTTTTGCTACCTCATATATCCTGTCAAAGCACTCCAAACCCCGTGGTGGTGCTGGCTGGGCTCGATCACAGGATTCGGCCGATGGTATTCCCGCTCTCATCATTTCTGGCGCGTAAGGAAGCCCCATAGAGTGTGCCCTGTCGTTGGAAATGTGGAAGAGCGTAAGCTGTGCCATGATTCCGTGTAGGAAAGGCCGTGGGTGGAAAATTCGTTTAAAAGTGTCCGGTAATAACGAGCTGATCACATCTTGAGCATCTGCGTCTTCTGTCGTTTCTCTGTTTCCATTTTCTCCGACTAACTTCCAGTCTGGATGGTCTTTCATAGCAGTTTCGAACTTTGAAGCTATTTGTCCTTCGAAAGTGTCATTGCCCATCTCTTCTCCGTTCCGTTTAAGCTCTCCATGTTTCCAATCATCGAATTCTCCATCACTGGTACCTCGGTTGTAGAAGAGGAGACCGGGCCGATTGATCGCGGGCTCCTCGATTCCGGGTTCACAGAATCGACCCTGAAGCAGACGAACGTATGGATCAATATCAACAAAGACGATCTTGTCTCCATGGCCATTCTTAACAATCGTTTCTTTGATCTTGTTGTTTACTCTAATTGCGAGATCATTCATTTTCCGTCGGTTGTCCTTGCTGAGTTGAACGAGTTGGCCCAACCAATTCCCAGCCCTCTCCCAAATTGCCCTGGTAAAATATTAGTAAAGGGGGGGAAATACAGTTTAGTGACATACCAACTAATGCTATCGCATTGATCAGTGTCCGCGTTCCAGAACTGGGCATATCCCGTCTGAAAAATCTTCCCATCGTCAGTCAACTTTGGCTTTAAAGCGCTGTATAATTCGTCAAGCCAACCGCCCAACTTGGTGTCAATTGCGTCGGATGTTTTCTTTATCATGTCCCCGCACTTATCGTGCAACGCTGCCTCTGGACTAATTTGATAGACACAGGCGTCAAGAAGATCGCTAAGATAGACGTCGTTTCCACCAGCAGATAGAGTGATCAGCTGCTGAGACTTATCTTCTAGTTGAGGAACCTGTCGTTCCTTCATTTGTGTCGATGTCCATCCCGAACAGGCTAGGAATTTGAATTCTCGCTCTCCATCGCCAAATTGCTCTGCTTCGTTCATGAGATATGGATCTTGACGCAGAACAACGATTAGCAAGATTTCTTGAGGTAATAGGAAGAAAGAAAAATGAAGAAGGGGAAGGACGAATAAGGGCGCGAACACTGGGACATGATGAGTACAAGAAGCCTCAAACCGACACATTCGTGCTAGTTCAACGAATCTAGTACATGCACAGTCCTGGTTCTTGTAACCCCACCATACGTACACGCAGAGTCCCATCTTGAACATAGCCAGTCATCTCGGTGAATGACGTTTCCAAGCCTTTTTCCGGCTCCGATCCCAGCAGCCTGAATGACGTCAGCTTCACTCTTTTTCCGAGACAACGATTCATTTCAACACTTACATACGAATCACCCACTGCCGCCCAATTCTTGATATACGAAAGGTCTTCAGGGTCCTTATCTTCAGCCCGAGAAAAAGCAGCTCTGTGGAGCTTACCACCCTCCATCGAATCGAGGAATGGAAAGCTATGGCCGATCCGCGAGAAAGCTAAAGCAGCCGAAATGAGCGAAAACAATAACATGACAGATTTGGTTGTACGCAATCTTAATGTTAGGAATGATGTGATGCAATAAAATAGCGAGGGGAGGTGAAGACTTTATGGAAATGCAGCTCCAAATCATGAGTGACACGGTGCGTGCTAAGCATATTTGGTATACGTTTCAAATGACACTAGACTGTGATTGCTACAGAAAACTTGGTG
Source organism: Beverwykella pulmonaria (assembly GCA_001599595.1). NCBI lineage: Eukaryota > Fungi > Ascomycota > Dothideomycetes > Pleosporales > Melanommataceae > Beverwykella > Beverwykella pulmonaria. The sequence continues at coordinate 1,655,304 of BCHH01000005.1, forward strand.
GAACACAAATGAAAATGATTCAAAAAAACGCCCGTAGGAAGTGGCAAGACGGACCAAGCAAGGTCAACTGAGTCGTAGAAAGAACGGAATTGTAAGAAGCTCTTAGTGTCAAGTTTCACCACACTCAGGAGTGCCCTAGAGGAGTAGCCAGATATGCCAAGAGGGCGTCTAGAAGTTGTAGACCTGGGAGAAATGAGGGTGAGGTGCCAGGTGCCGGACCCCAGTGTCAAGCTTTGCTGCGCAACGTCGTAGATGTAGCGCAGTCAAACCTCGCTAGTGCGATGCGGTTTTTAGTATTGCAATATTGTAATATCGTAGTACTAGGCTCAATATAGAAGGTACTAGGCTTGATATAGATGGCATTAGGCTTAGTTTGGAAGGCACTAAGTCTAATCCTATTGCTAGCGCAATATTATCAACACCGCACTAACGAGGTTCGACTATACTCTGAGCGTGGCCAGTGTACATTTTCGAATTCAGTCTAAAAGAATTAATAGAATGTGTCCAGAGGTGTATATGATTGAGGCGCAAGCGGATCCTTCACCCGAATTTTCCTCACTGAACTACCATGTGACTACCTGTCTAGGTTTTACCCCTTCGGTTACATCGCCGCACCGCCACAATCTACTCCCACGACATCCTTTTTCGAAATTCCTGCGCGGCGTAAATTTAACACCTGTAGACTTCTGATTTGCACACGACGTCAAGTAATATGATTTAGGATTTGGAGTGTTCCCTGTGGTAGACGTAGTCTGTCTCAGGTGTAGATATCTATCTTCAAATAAATTTAGATCACTCTGTGATACTTTGCGCAATGTGTTCTCTAGGTGGGTGCCTCCTTAGAGTAGTCCAGTGAAATTAAAATAGTTGCGTGCCGCTCTCTTCTATTGAGCAAGTAGCAAGTCATATCTCATCTGCGTCTTGTTAATTACGAACCCATTATGGCATTTTATCTTCTCGTTGTTTTTCTTATATTTGGTGTCGCCCAATCCCTCAATTTTCTTCTTCCAAGAGATAAACCGATTTTCAACGTCCAAAAGATCACTTTTCCGTATGAGAGGGACGGCAAGACGTTCGAATTTGGATACTACGGCGTCGTTGTAACCTTTTCAGAGGAATCTCAAAATATATTTTCGAAAGACGAGCAGGTTGCGGGTATCGCGCTCCAGGCTTACGAGGAAGCCAATGCAATATCAGGAAGTAGTTCCTCCATTGGGGGCATGTCAGTCACCCTGGTAGGGAACGAAGCATACTTTGCGAGTCCCCTACGCAACATATGGAATCCCGCAAATATAGGTGTGAAGAACCCGCCAGCATCTTTTGTGTACGACGTTCTTGGAGAGAATGTGCCCCTGCGGCAGCAACTAGCTGCTTGCCAGGTTAGTCTGCAGGAAGCTGCTCCGGGAAAGCGGAAGATCAGTCCAAATCACAGGTTGTCTGGAAATTGCGGAGAAATTGTGGGAATGCAGGTATGATCAAGATCTATTCATGACCCCTTGTACAGATGGGCACTAGAAGCTAATGAGCCCTCAGATGTGGCATATAAACCACCCAGGGCAGAAATGGCCTGGCAAAATTGGGGAAGTGGTAGCGACAACAACATACTGGTATGGACATCTCAGAAAAACGATAAACCCCTGTATAGCCAATGGAGACCCCAGTCTTTGGGGATGTATGGCGTTTGCGGAGGCAAATGGTATACGATGGGCCAAACAAGGGTTTACTGCCAACACGGTTCAGAGAATTACACCAGAGGAGGCAGGAAAAATCTCCAGTACAGAGCCCGTCCATTCCTTACTGTGTAATAAAGGGGACAATCCAAGTAGACAAGACGAACCCCCTGATGCTGGACCAGCTGGTATTCCCGAAAGCTACACGAAAGAGGAATGGGATGCTATTATGGATGTTTTTAAGGACGATGATGATGACATAGATTAAGGGGCAGAACGCTAAGGTGCAACTTTGATCATTTTAGCGTTGAAAGTGGCTGAAACTCTATCTTCTCTACTTTTTCTACAAATGTGTGTTCGCTGCGCTTCTAGATCAATCGAATAAAATCATTTCCATTGTGCCTTTCTTTGATGATACTTGGGATGAATGTCGTGTGCTCTTCAGCCGAGAATATTGAAGCGGAGTATCCCAAGTTGCATGACTGAGAGCATTCACTTAGGCGTTGCTAATGCAAGTAGTTCTTTATGAAGTCAAGTCTACGCGAACCAGGAACGCAAAAGCCTTCACACAACCATCCAACCCTTCGCAACTGTTAATATTCTTGCTCCCATGTAATTTCGCACTGCACGCTTTCGCTTCTACACAACCTACGCAATCTCTCCGCAATTCCAAGCCACTTCTCATTATGAAAGTGGACGAAGGCAAAAGATACATTCTCCAGGTTCACGAGATACTGGTGGCGAGAATTAAGAAGTCGGACGACAAGATCATAAGTGATGTCGTTCGTCCATTCATATCCGGCCATAACGCATAGATCATCTCTTATGCAGATCGCTTGGAGAAATCTAGGCAAGGAATCTGGCCAGCTCACCGGAATTTGTGCATCCCATCCAAAGAGTAATTCCCAGGATATTTCTAAGTGGGTTAGCTGACGCATGTTCTTAAGGATAGTCAAGCGGCCCGCCACGCCACACGGACCGTCGTAGTTGCACTGGTCAACAATTCCTCCGCCTCCACAATCTAGGATTTTAACTTTGAGGACTAGAGACTGGAGCGTTTTTTGCACGTGTGAAAGAGCTCTATTCAAGCGCAAGCACCGGATCTGGTTGGCATTGCCACGTTCTGGATAATTGAACTGTGCTTGGCGAAAGTGATCGTATGTAAGGTGTCTGAGTGCTGGTGTAGCTGAAAGAATTTCGTTCAACGTATTTTCTAAGACGTTGGCATTAGAAAGCACCATTGTCGTCAAGGAAAAGGACTGAGGCCTAGTTCCTGGCCATGCGAATATAACGGGCTCGGGAATACTAGCGACGAGCGACTCCATTTTCGACATGAAGAAGAAAGGCCGAAGGAGGTCAATGTCACACCAAAAGCTCATGTCATACCCATTCCCATCGACGGCCAACTTGACTGACTGAAGATCAGGGAAGAGGCTATTTCGATGGACCATTCCATGACGAAGAATTGCTGGGATAAACTGCGCGTGACTTAAATATGCAAAACCGAGGTCCAATCGGGTAAGGAAAGCGAGACAGCGTAAAAGAAGGGCCACAAGGACATCGATGTTGCCCCTTTTAAACTCGCGAATCCACACCAATGCTGGAGGACGGTAAATGCCAGATACCAAGCGCTTGATCTTCCAGGAATCAGCCGTGGAAAAGCATGAGCCAAGGCAGATGCTGCGCGTTCTTTCCATAGGTCGCCACCCAACTCCTGGCTGTTCGGGCCACCAATCATCCCACAATTTCTCAGGAGAGATACCGGCCCCGCGTAATCGTAATGACTTGATTTGGCGAGCTCGGGATGGATTACACAGCAATGTTCGTAAGAGCAGATGAAACGGTGGAGCCTCTGCATCATCTTCCCAAAACCAATCGATACTGTTGTATACTCGAGGCGCTAGGAGCGCATGTAAAGCTTTGGTGGTGCGACTGAGTTTGGATGTGGTTGAAAGGGAAAATGGAGTTATAATCAAGTCAAAAAGCTCCATCGACAGGTCAAGAAGAGAAGCCATAGTCGCACAGTGATGAGACGGAGAGGTCGCTCCAGGATATTGATGGGCTAGTCTTTGAGTATTCGGGCTCGCGATAAGTGGAATATTCGAAGATGAAGTTGAGCGCGAATGGTATGCGGCGTCGTCCAAGTTGAACGACAGTGATGCTGTGCCGCATGCATTGTGCGACTGCACTAGCCTAGCTATCACATGACGTCTCTGAATAGGGATAGTGTGTTAGCAGATAAGCTTAGTCTCAATTAGTACTAGGCCATTGGGAACCGCATCCAGTTCGCTCCCTCGCTCTCATCCTTTTGTGATGAACACAAACCATCGCTCCAGCTCCCACTCGCCAACTCGTCAATCATCACCAGAACGACTCTACGACGCGATTACAGCCGTCAATTGCTTAGCGTCAAAGCCGCAAGCTCCACATGGTTCGTCGCGACAGTCAGGATGCAACGTACCCCAGGTGACTTTTCACTTTAGATGGTGGTTCGCATGCACTCTACTCGTCTTCTCTTTTATCCTTGTCTGTCGTTGTGCATCTTCATGATGAGGTCGCTTTCTGTAAGGGGATGGAAGAGGCTCAAATAATAAGCATTGTATTCTAATGAACTAATAGGAGGAAGCATGAAAACGAACAAGACGCAGAGGCCGGCGGAGTTTATAAGGCCCCGCCAAGGCCTCGTACGAAGGATCCGAGGCAAACCGAAGGATCCACATAACCAGGGCCAGCCCTTTACACTTTCGTGTATGTCGCCTTCTGGACCCCACGGCGCGGTGCCCCAGTCACACCAGCTCGATACCTCGATCAGTACGTACAGGGATGATACTAAGACTACTGTGCTGGTTCACAAAGGGCCAAAGATACATACCTTAATTAAAGTGATAAGATGCAAATTAATCAAGCCTAGACAGTCAATAGTATATATTAGACTTGCCCTAACAAAACAGTAGACGCCCATTTACTACGCTGTATACTACAACCGCAAGGTCGCTCTTCTATACCGTAATTTTCCGCTTAATGCACGGCCTCATTTCACGCACAATTTCTAGTATCGTCTAGAGTCTATTCAGCGAGTTTGCATCGTACATAGGTGTTTTTGAGCCTAGGAGAGGAACAGCATTAAGAGATAGACCCTCCAACTCAAGCTGTTGGTACCAAAGTCGTGGATCTTCCAGAGCGTTCATCGGGGCTGATATGTCCTCATAGTCATGGATGTCTGCTTTTTTTTTTGTCTTCTTCCATAATGTGGCATTATAAGTGCCAATACGAGTTACACAGTGCCGACTAACCCAAGATACTATGCTAACGTCCGACAGAAATTCGCCCATTGCTTACAAGCTATATACCTTTAACTTCTTCATTAGCATGGCGATAAGAGTAGTTGTCTTAGATCCGGTGTAAGGCCGGTTTTGACCTGTACATGCTGTAAGGACGGTACCGGACCGGGTGGTTCTGTGGGTGCTAGAGGGGTTGCCAAGAATCCATGCTGGGAGACTCCGACTGATTCCATGCCAAGTGTGGAATGCAGCGCGAAAGTTATGAGGTCTAGTGATCAGCATGGAGACAGACTCCAAAGTTGACTTTCCACAGAGCCTCGGTCCGTTCACTCCATGGACTTTCTTATCGAATTTTATCAAAAAATTCGTTGGCTGTTAAGCTTGTATAGTGCTGTCACCTTGCCTCGGTGGCCTCAACAAAACCCAGCCATGCTCTAAATCTTGGCACATGTGCGCTCCATAATGGGTAGATATCCTTTATGGAGTCTCCAGCACGTTATGGAGATTCTGCGTTTGGCGAATTCTATGACGCTACTCCATAGACCCTTGCCCTATAAATAAATAACACTAATGAGGTCTAAATCCGAGGTTTCCAGCCACAATTCGCATCCCCATGCACCCTGGGATGAATACAAAGAGGATCTAGAAGTCTGGAGAGTCCTGAGTGCTGACACAACTCGGTCGTCTGCGGCCAAATCTTCGGTGAATTGAATCTTGGCACGACTCTGTGAAAATGTATTATTCTATTTACAGTTAGGCTGCCAAGCACCTCATCTACAAGAATTCTCGCGACGAGATATCTCAGCCTCATCACATCCACCTCATGTGAGCTCATCTCATCAAGCCTCTCACGCGACGCTTGATCGACGATTTGAATCATAAGTTAAGTGTTTTCTATCTCTATCAGCATAGCTGTGACTACTGGCAAGCAGTAACTACTTCTTAGAGGGTATTGTCGTGCAACGCGACGCGACACGCCTCCCCTAATGCGTATCTTTTCATCAACCTGMGMCCACGGCGTCTCTTCTCATCATCCAAGCCACGAGGCTTTATCAACGCGACCACGGCGCATCCTCCTATCAACCAAGCTACAAAGCTTCATCAACGCGACTACGGGGTTTCTCCTTCTGCACGCGTTAACCAACGTGCCCACGGCAAGCTGACGAGCCTTATACACAATCCTTACACTACAAGCCCTGCAAAGGTTTTTCCCACGTGGTTTTCCGGGGTCTGTACTAAGTTGATTTCCTGCATGCTACACGCACAAACTATCCTACACTACACACAAAGGATCAAGAACAACGTTTGGGCCATCGAGTGGSGGATCAACACCTCACTGATYGATAGAGAAGCTCTACTATCTCTACTCTGATAGGCCTGTCTTGCTAAGCTCACGGCAAGCTTCAAGGCAAGCACAACGCTCACGGGGCCTATCACGAGCCTGAGTAGGAGCCTGAGCCTATCGGTCAATTACGTGAGGCGAGACGAGCTCTGGCCCCCAATACAAGCGTTCCACAACCAAACTACCTACTTCCTGCAGGCCGGAGTGATAAATAGATGCGGGGAATTTTTTCCCCTAACTTTGCACTCATACTTTCGCCTGCCAGCGGTCGGAATCAACGGCAACGAAGATACATGCCGAACCACCACGCAAAATCACGACTCGGCAGAGATCGTCGACCGCTTATGACGCATGCCGAGCAAAATCGGTCAAGGTAAACTTTCCGGTGTTATTGTGTTTAGAGGGAACCTCATGCCGATGTGGCATTGTGTGTTCCCAAATGACTAGCTGCGATGCTCGATCTGTATACCACCGGTGTCAGAACTCGATATTTCTTGCACGCAGGTGCGCCCCACGAAAACTAGAGCAGCCAATAAACGATACGGATGAATGTCGTGAGCAGGCATGGATCAGTTTTGTTGTCATGCACTAGATAGGCGCGGGCTTTACAACTGCACACACATTCACTTGTCATGTCTCATGGTCTAAGTAATTTTTAATTCACGTTCCGTCGGTAATTTGGATAAAGATGAATTTTGGGATTCAATTCTTTTCTCCCTTTTTCTAAACTTCTCCCGTATTTTTGAGCTAATTACTAGACGTGTAAAATAATAAGTCTTCATCCATATATATAATCATACCCATCCCATGTGTAATAGTAAATCATATAATTTCTCCCCCATCTTGCGGGGGAATCCTCTCAATGCACCAGAACTCCCTCCTAAAGGTAATACGAAAAAAAAACCTCTACTTTTCTCCCGCACTCTCCTCTACCCTCCCCATTTCTTCATCCACCGGCCTATTCCCATCCACACTAACGACCTCGCCGCCCTTCTTCTCTTTCCCCTCCCTCTTCAACGTCATCCTTTTGATGCCGAAGCTGATCGCTAATCCCACGGCACTGACAATAGTATAAAATATCCATGTTCCCCGGAGAGCAGCGGTCATCCCACCTCTTACTACATCCCTCTGGTTTCCAGGCAGCGCTTGGACGGCGACTGCCTCTGAGATTGCCTTCCCGCCGGCCAACTGTTCTGCGAACGCATTCGAGATTCCTGCATCGATGAAAGAATGGAGGTGCGGTCGCATAAGAATTTGAAACACGACCTGGCCAACCACAACCCCAATCGCGCCACTCACCATTCTTACAAAGCCAAAGGCCGCAATACCGGATGCTATATCTTTCTCTTGAATCCGCGTCTGCAGTGCTATGAGCGGCGCAGAAAAATTAGGCCCGAAACCAATCCCAATAACAACCAGAAACGCGATGATTCTCCCGAGATCAAGAAATGCAGGAAGGGAGATGAGGAGGCCAACGCCGAGCGTCATGAGGGCGAGGCCGGTTTGTAGGACTTCGAGGTACCGGCCTGTTTTCTCGATGATGTGGCCACCAAGGAAGGAGACGAGGCCGAGCGGGATGCCGACAGCCAACATGTATATCCCTGTGGTGGAAGGGGATTGTGCGAGCACGATCTGGAAGTAAAGAGGGAGGAAGTAGGCAACCGAGTTGAAGACTAGCGCGTCGCAGGCACATACCCCCAGCGCGGAGAGGTTGCTGATATCGGCGAAGATGCGGAGCGGCATGATAGGGATGCCGCCGCGCCGCGAGGTTATGTGCTGCGTGAGAGGGAAGAGTAGGTAGCAGAGGGATCCGATGATGAGGAAGCTGAGAACGAGGGGGGTCGTGTAGGTGGTTGTACCGCCGAGTTGGAGCCCGACGAGGAATAGCAGTGTTGCTGTTAGGATGGTGAATGTGCCGGCCCAATCGATGGATTTTAGACCTGTGAGGAGAGGAGTGCGGGGATTGGGGAGGTTGAGGGTAAAGTACAGGATTATGGTGGAGACAGAGACGATGGGCACTGTGGATTGTCAGCTCTTTGTCGCATATAACCTGGAAACATTCGTCGACACTTTTCCAGGACACAGATGTGCAAGAGCCAATCGGGAGCAGGAAAGTAGGGACACTCACAGTTCACATAGAAGCACCATCTAAGGGTACAGAGTCAGCTATAGCATATACAGCTTACAGACAAGCCACTTACCTCCAGTTCAATTTCTGAGCAAAAATACCTCCGAGCACCGGTCCCATGGCCGAAGCGAGAGCCCATACAGCTCCGACAATTCCTAGGTACCAAGATCGATCTCTGTTCCATTGTCAGTCCTTATTTTTCAGACATACTCTTTCATGATCTCTTTATGGTCCTCCTTCACTATCATTCAGACATGGGCCGAAGCACTCATGAACGTTGCAGAAAGGGGAAAGGAAGGAAAGAAGAAAGGTATCAAGAGCAGTGATGGAAAACATACCTGATAGCGAACATATCTGCAACACAAACATGCACGAGAACGACCACACCACCACCACCAAGTCCCTGCACCGCTCGCCCAGCGACTAGCATGACAGCACTGACGCTAACTGCACATACCAACGAGCCCCCGAGAAAGATAGTGTTGGCAATAAGGATGATATTCTTTCGCCCAAAGACATCGGACAGCTTGCCCCAAAAGGGAACACTCGCAGCGTTCGCGAGAAGGTACGCGGAGCCTGTCCATGCGTATAGAGAGTCCGGGATGTGAAAGGAGAGGGAGATGGTTGGGAGAGCCGTGGGGATGAGGACTGTATCGAGAGCAACGAGGAAGATGCTCAGTGTAAGGGCGGAGAAGCAGAGGAGTGTTGCTAGGGGTGGTCTTGATCGTGGAGAGACGTCAGTGGTGGTGGTTGTTGTGGAGACGTTCGATGGTAGTGGTGAATCTTCACCATTTTGCTCTTGTGTTGTGTTTAGTTTGAAGTTTGTTGTGGTAGTCGAAAGGGAGTTTGAAATCGTCGACGCTGTGAGCGAAGTATGCCGCGAATTTGAAGACGAATATTGGGGTGTGTTAGCTCGACTGTTAAAAGACATGGTGGCTTCTGTCATGGCGTTTGTTTGTCCCAAAGGGTGCAATCTGTCAACGGTCAACCCTCCTCTTCAAACGTCCAGTCCCAAAAGCAATTAGCAAGAGCAGAACGTGGCACCTGCACACTTTATAGAAGGAAGGGCGATCCGTCCAACGGTTCGGTTCGCACTATGTCGCAACGCGGAGGATCGCCTTGAAATATCAAAGCATATAATAGAAGGTGGTCCCGCAGAGTTCCCGCACTCGCCAATCCTCGTTCAAATCGTTCTATCAATATTAAGGCTGGCAAGGATTCAGATGCGTTGCATAGACTTGCATAGCCCGTGGGTGTGTGAGGTATTCGGGCCGGCGAGTCGGAGCTTTAGCCTGTGACAAGGTAGTTTATGCACACCTGGTGTTCGGGTCTGTGGAAGATTCCTGACTGGCTTCCTTTGGCGCTCGTTGACGCAATTAGAGATGTTAATAGAAGTTTTCAGATCTAATCTAGGATGCCTTAACTAGATATTATTGGGCGCTGTGCCGCAATCTGCTGGATGAAGACGAGTCTTAAGGTGGTCGTGAGGTGAATGGCGAGAACCTCAGCTCCGGTCCTCGGAATGTCGCTTGCAGGTGGTGCTATTCAGCTCCACTTCACCATGCAGAATTATTCTACACGATACTAATCCAGCATAGGAAGACCCAGTTGTACCACTTGTTTCGAAGCCGCGAGGCCTTTGTACACTTGAGTCGCTTGCACAGCCGTTCCCACGCCAGGGACCCCGGTTCGGTGTTCAACACCGCACACACGGATGGGACTCGAGCGGCGCGTATGCAACGTCTAGGATGTAAATGGGAGATCAGATGTATTTTGTAATTGTTCGTGTAGTCGTGCGTGGTCGGCGGTAAGGAAGCCTCCTGATTGGATCTGTATAGATTGAGCAAGAGCGTATCCATGCAACGTTACACAACGTTATGTCCGAAGAATTCTTGGCTACAGAGGACTCGAGGAAAGAAGGTTCTTAAATGAAGAAGGATTGAGACCCCAATGTGTAATTGGGCAGTGATTGCCGCAAGCGCTGAACAGAGTTAAGAAATCACAGCGTCTGCGCCTGCTGTGGTATATCCATGATGGACGATGGATTTTGCATGGAATATGCCAACACAAACGGTCTTCACCGCCCTCTACGAGATCGACAACGCACATACATTCAAGGTCTCGAGCTGGAGGATAGAAAATCTCTGCCGAACGCCCCTTCCACGCCATAATCCTCAAGCTCCTATCCCGGAGCCCCTTCTTCCTGTTCAATCTTCATAACTCGTTCCACTGTTGCTGCATGTGAGCCACAAATTCCCCTCATTTGTCCCCCGATGAATGGCGTAGATCAAAAGACGCGCCCCAGTGACTGCTGTCAATGAGGTGATATATATTGGTACACACTCACAGATTGGAACGTGTATGTATGTGTGTGTGGAAGGTAGCTAGTTTCTGAATTGATCTCGCTAGCGGTACCCCACCCAGCTACTAGCCCACTATTGAGCTGCTGGTGTGGATTTAAGCGAATCCGGGCTTATAACTGATGATCAAAAGGATGCGCTTTTGTGACTACAAAGCGAAAAGGCCAGGAGGGAAAGAGGGCGCATGGGAGCGAGCGGCAAAATGGATGGTGACGGAAAGAGAGCCAGTAGAGACGGCGGTAATATCGCCTGATGGTATTTGAAATTCGCTGCTCAAGCAACATCCCGCAGGTTGCATGCGGCACAGCTTGGGCTCGAGTACACGGAAAGCTAGCGCTCGTTGCGCATGAAGGGAGAAAGCCGGGTACGTGTTCGCCTGGCCACGGCGATAGTCGATGCCATGTCACTCACCAAAAGGCAAGTCCGGATACCCCGAAGGCTGATAGCGTGGAACCTGTGTCCACGATGTCATGGGAGAATGCCACAGGCAAGCAATCGGAGCCTTACCAACCCTGCCACGTTGCGATGTCAAGGTTCTTTGAACTGTAGCACGCGAGGTACCAGACTGAGACAGACCGGCAGTTGAAGAAGCGAATAACTTGTGGCAATGTCTTACTTCGTGGCAGTACTTTCGACGTACGAATACCTCCATGAAGGCGAATGCAGGGTAAGGCAGGTTAGGTCGGTGGCGCTTATTGGTTTTGGTTGACGTAATAGAGGGAGCGCTACCAATCTGAGACTTGCTAATAAGCTGGGCAAGGTTGTCCATGGCTCAATTCGATTGGAAAATAGAGCGTCAAGGAGGTAGACGTATAATATTGGGTCTATATGGGACCTGTGCTTCTCGTGCGAATGATGAGGGGTCGTTCGATTAGCGGGGACTTGGGATATTTTGCGCTCATGCGACTCGTCCCATGGGGCGTTGGTTGCATGTTCATCGGTCTTTGGGCAAATTCGATATGTCCGTAGCCTGAACATAAGGCAGTATGAAGCGGGAGCGACCAGCCCCGGCAACGATCTGTTCCTCGTGAGCTTCAGCACAGGCGTTGCGTGTCTGTCGACGGACAGCGATCCCGCGACTCAGAACATCCAGTTCTCGATTTTCCGTGTCAAAATAGCACGCACCAGCTTACTCTTGGTGCGTAACAGCTTAAGTTGAAGGGTGAGGCAGATGGGCCGTGCTGCAACCTCTCGGGTCTCTAGCCGAACCCGCCTGACAGAAACAATGGCTGTGTCAACAAACCTTTGACATATCTATTGCTGGAGCAGGGTGCGTCGATGGGAGAGGAAGAGCAGAGGTGAGGGAAGTGTGGTGTTGATGTGTTCAGTCCCAAATAACTAAGCCTGAAACCGGGAGCGATTGAGCCGCTTACGGCTTCCGTAGGCAGATGTTGATTGGCTGTCGTACCGATTTAGACGCTAGTCCTCCACACTGCCGGCACCGACAACACGGGCGACTGCGTGATCGGTCTCATCGCGAGGAATTAATCATCCAACTCATTGAACGACGCGACTTTCCTGATGTCTCGATCGCCAAGACGATGTGTTTGCTCAACGTTTGCGGCGGCGGCGTACAAATCAGAATGCGGCCTCCCTGCCCCGCGAGTCCCGAGTCAACGACCACAGTGGCTGAGAAATGCGAGAGACTAGAATGGTATCATGTCTTCTTCGGCGATCGACGGCGAGCGAACATAGATAAAAGAGCAAGAAATCTCGATTTCATAGACAGTGTTGCATCAGCACAGTAGACTTCAGCGATCCCAACGGCGCAACTTTGGTCTTCAACGACCTCTTTATATAAGCTATCCATCTTGATATTGTACCATGGCTTCAGCGCCTCTCAAGAACATAATCATCCTTGGTGTATATCTCTATTCCCTTCCACGGACCCATCACTCATACATCTAACGCTTCCAGGCCACCGGCTCAGTCGGGGCCCCCATCCTCGCTGCCCTCCTCGCCGAACCCGCCTTCATCATCACCATCCTGACGCGTGCCAGCTCTACCGCAACATTCCCACCCAACATCGCCGTGACCCGCATTTCAGACGCCTTCACGCTCTCCGAACTGACCTCTGCCTTCCGCGGCCAAGATGCCGTCGTCGTCGCCACCGCTGGAACCCCCGTCACAACAGGAAATCTCGCCTACCGCCTCATCAACGCTTCTATCGCGGCGGGCGTTAAGCGTTTCATTCCATCAGAATTCGGCGTCGATAACTTGCATCCACTAGCCCGGAAAATGAGCCCGATTTTTGATTCCAAGGGTGCTATGTTAGAGTACTTGATGAAGAAGGCTGAGGAGTCAGACGGGAAGTTTTCATGGACGACCTTCTGTCCCGGGTCGTGGACGGACTGGTGATTTCTCTCCTATTCCCCTCTTGCCGATGAACCGGTAGAGAAGCAACGCTAATCGCACATATCACCAGGGCCCTCAACCCCCCCATCAGCGGATTCTTCTACTCCCTCTCACTTCCTGCCCGTCGTGTCACGCTCTACGACTCAGGGAAATCGCGCTTCTCCTGCACCACCTCTGTGAATACCGGTCTCGCCGTTGCGAAATCCCTCCTCCATGCCTCCAGCACCGCCAATGCACAGATCTTCCTTTCGGACTTTGTCTCTTCCCAGCGCGAGATCCTCGCCGAAGTTGAAAAACAGCTCGGGCAGAAGTTTACTACAGAGGAAAAGGCGTCAGAGCCGAAATTGAAGGAGTTGAGAGAGGCGTTTGATAGCGGCGATCATGATAAGGGGTATGAGTTGTTAGCGTTAACGTTTGTGGCGGATGTGGGGACGGAGTTGGGGTATGATTTTGAGAATGCAAAGGCGAAGGAGGTCTGGAATGAGAGGTTGGGTTTGCCAAAGGTTACGCTAGAGGAGGTTGTTAGTGAGGCACTTGTTTATTTGAAGAAGAACTAGATAGCGGAGGATGGGGAGAGTATAAGAGTTGAGTGGCGGTTGAGTTCAGGAGCATAATATATATGCTACGATCGTTCCAATATTTTCCTTCGTGTCGGTGTTAGCATCGGTCTGAACTCAATGATCATGCTGTTGTACGGACTCTACTGTTACTCCCCCGAGTGCTTCTTCTTGGAATACAACGTTCGTCTGGAAACATGCTCTCTTAGACAAATGCCCTCCTGAAAGATCCAGCAGGGCAAAGTAAGACTACACTCATGCTTTTTCCATCGTGCTAAGTCTGGTTGTATGCCCTACTGGTTGACGCGCATCACTTTGTATACATAGGTGAGAGCATAGAATCATTTCATAGAAAGTCGTTTGACTGCTACACTACTCATAGCGATCTTCTACTGCTCACGTTGAAAAGAAGGCAAGTATTTGTGCTGCATGCCACCACTAATATATCCACATTACTTTCGAGGTAACTGAGGTCCATGCGAATTCATATTCCATCTCCTTCCCCCGTTCTAGACGAGTCACTCAAAAGTGGAACTCCTGAAATAGTGCCGTGCCCTAATATTGTGCGGGGTTCTCAAAAAGATGTGCTCTCACCGACGAAGGGATTGAACTTCTTGCCTTCGTGCTGTGTAATGATAATCGATGTGTCCTCTTTACCGGAGACGGGCTTTACGAGAACATTGGCAGCATTCAGATCCTTGAAGCCTCGCTCGCATGTGAAGAATAATCCTTTGTCGTTCCTAGCAATGTGGGCGTTAGCGGAAATCATGCCAGCATGGTCGACGGAGTATGAGAATCCCGAATCTCCAACTACTACGTGAGCATGGCCCCAGTAGTAATCTTTGACAATCTGCTGGAATGGCCAGCCGCTCCACTCGTGGTCGTAATAGCCGATACTGGAGGAGAAAGAGAGGGACTTATTCCCAGTGATGAATTGTGTGGAGGCGTCGGCGTCGAGAACGCTGTTGGCCCATCTTAGATACGGTGCAGCTTTCAAGGTCTCTCGCGAGGCATGAGTGATATTGGTACAGAGCAAAAAAATAGAGCAGTCTGAAACCAGCCGCCAGCGCACTACAGAAATTGCAATTGATGTGGAGGACGTACGCCTTCAGCTTCAAGCAGCCTCTTACGCCAACAGTGGGGTTGTCGACCTCCACGATGGAACCGGCATCACCTGAGGCTTCAGCGTATCCAGTGAAGGTGAATTCTGGGGTGATCCAATGACCAGAAATGAGATTGCCATTCATTTTGACTTTTGCTGCTACATCGTCACCCTTGGCGGTGACGATCAGCGTGGGTATGGACGATCCGCCAGCAAAGGTCAAGGAAATGTCAACGCTGACAGCGTTACCAGGCGTCGTGCAGAGAGGGACTAATAGTAGGAGAACAGCGCCAGCGAGTGGAATTTTAGACGGCTCAAATAAGTTACTCACAGCTGTTGTTCATAGTGAGAGAGAAGATGGTGACGACCGACTCATTTATGTTAATCGGATTGACGGCGTCGAAGTACCACCGGTCAAATCTAGTGCAGTTGAGAGCGGGTATGACTTTGGGAAACTCGAGCACATTGTTCAAGACGCCCTGGAAGGAAGCCGCCTCGTACTGTGCTGTGACTGAGTCTCATAGATCTTGTTGTTGAAGTTCCAGGCAACGGAGGCGGCACCCACCGCTACCAGAGCGCCGGGAAGATAGCTGAAGGGCTTCATGATGGAATCTCTGCCAATGGAAGTGGTAGTCAGGAAATAATGTACCGAAAGAGCGTAGAAAGTGTGAGAGCGAGTGTGTGGGGAAAGAGAATGGTGAAGATAGAAAGGAGAAAGGAGCGAAATGGGCAGAAAATATAGGCGACGAGGCAACGAGAGGTTTACTCTATTGAGTCTCGCGAGCCTGTGAGGTGGGAGAGGAAAGTGGGGGTTTGGGAGAGCAGAAGCGATGGTGAAAGCGAGTTCGTACGGCGAAGGAGTGGCTGGGCAAGGCAATAGAGAGGTCGGACGTCAGACGCTAGACCCCGGGTATTAGGTGGTAAGCTCAATAATCTCGTAATGGGCTGGCTGGCGTGATAATAGGAATTTCCGTCTCTCGGAGCCCCGCCCTGGAATCTGGTAGAAGGACTGCAAAGTCGTTGATGCTTATATATCGGTCAGGGTGTGGACTAGCAACACATCCTCTATCATGAACTTTGGAGTCAGCTCCCCGGCCGAGCCCATTTCACTGCACGGTTCAAACGCTGTAAAATTTGACCAGCGACCAAAGAGCAACATGCGACACGCAACATGGACTGCCGAAACGGAAGGGTGATGTAACAGCGCCCACAGCACGCTTGGTGAGATGGGAAGCTGGTCCCAGCATGCGACCCAGAGATAGATATTGCCCTATATTGCGCCCTAATATGCACCATAACGCACTTGGTGGTCTCAAGTATGCTGTAGTCCGTCGAAGCAATCAATAGAACAGGTTCAGCACGTTATTTGGGGCCAACCGAGACCAATATGCGCTGTCTGAGTCTCGCAAGCGCTTCAATCAGAAGCTTTCAAGATCTTTTAGAGCGGGGAAGAGAGTTCAAGACGCGAACACCACGAAGACAATTTCATCTGAAAGTGCCTGAGAGTATTCTCAGGCATGAGGAAGCACTAGGATATGTCAGAGTAGATCTCCCAGAATGTGTGAAAGTCATTTTGGTACAGTAAGTCCTATTTTTCCCAATGTATTTCCAGTCACGACAATCAAGAATCACAGTTTCAAACAATTCTGAGCGAACTCTTTTCTCATTCCCCTTTTCCACTACCAAAAAACAAAAACAAAACAACAAGCCTATCTACAAATCTCGCGAGCAACCGATTCCCCCAATATTTACAGATGTAGCCGATCCACCCGCAACCACCTTCCGCGATACGAGACAGTCTGAAGCGCGGTCCATCTTTCCATATCTACATCATAGCCAAAAGAGGCTATCTATTCCTCAAGAACCGGCGGGGCGGTGGGGAGCGGGAAGTCAGTTGGGAAACCGCTGGGGAAGCCCGCTTTCGACGGAGTCAGTATGTTTTCTTCAAAGTTCTATATGAAGGAGGTTACTTACGGAAGCCGGAGGGGAAGGCAGTTGGGCGGGGACGATCAGTAGGGAAGCCGGAGGGGAAGGCAGTTGGGCGGGGACGATCAGTGGGGAAGCCGGAAGCTGCACTGCAGTCAGTATGTCTCCTTCAAAGTCGTGTACAAAGGTGGTAGTCTCTAGTGAGGAATATGCAAGCAATCGATGCTGCCACAGTAAAGCTACCTCTAATAGATGTAGCAAGGCTTTATAGGATCAAATTGATCCTCTTAGCTCTGCGCTAGATCTGCGTGCGGTATTCCTCACTAGACAAAGGCTCCTTTGTATGGGCGGGATCACTTACGGAAGCCGGAAGGGAAGCCCGTGGGACGGGGACGGCCGGTTCCTGAAGGACGTCCCGAGGGGCGAACGGTCGGGAATCCGCTGGGGAGCTGACGCTCCTCAATCTCGGGGGCAGCAGACTCAGTTGGATGAGGCCTAGCTGAGTGAGAAGGCCAAGGAGAGTGAGAAGGGAAACCACCGGTCGGGGTAGGACGCGGCGAGTGCGAGTGCTTGCCGGTTGGGAGCGGGGGCAGATCAGTTGGAAGACCGGTAGGGTGGGGTCGCTCTGAGTGGGAAGGGCGAACAGTGGGCAGCACAGTTGGGAGGGCACGCTCCTCAATCTCAGCAGACTCAGTTGGGTGAGGCTTGGCCGAGTGAGAAGGCCAAGGGGAGTGAGAAGGGAACCCACCAGTCGGGGTAGGACGCGGTGAGTGCGAAGGCCTGGGGCCGGTTGGGAGCGGGGGCAGATCCGTGGGCAACCCAGTTGGGTGAGGATGCTCAGAGTGAGACGGGCGAACCGTGGGGCGGACGCTGGGCAGCTCAGTTGGGAGGTCGCGCTCCTCAATATCAGCAGACTCAGTTGGGTGAGGCCTGGCCGAGTGAGAAGGCCAAGGGGAGTGAGAAGGGAAACCACCGGTCGGGGTAGGACGCGGTGAGTGCGAAGGCCTGGGGCCGGTTGGGAGCGGAGGCAGTCCAGTTGGGAGCGGGGGCAGATCCGTGGGCAACCCAGTCGGGTGAGGACGCTCAGAGTGAGACGGGCGAACCGTGGGGCGGACGCTGGGAAACTCAGTTGGGAGGTCGCGCTCCTCAATATCAGCAGACCCAGTTGGGTGAGGCCTGGGCGAGTGAGAAGGCCTAGGGGAGTGAGAAGGGAAACCACCGGTCGGGGTAGGACGGGGCGAGTGAGAAGGACGAGGGGAGTGCGAAGGCCTGGGGCCGGTTGGGAGCGGGGGCAAATCCGTGGGCAACCCAGTTGGGTGAGGACGCCCAGAGTGCGAAGGGCGGCCGCTCGGGAGTCCACTAGGAGCCTGACGCTCAACGATAGGGGCGGCCAGGGCGCTGAAAAGAATTAGCTGACATGTTGGAGAAATGGTGGTGAGGGGAAGTGGTTACCCGGCGGCCATGAGAGCGAGAATGGAGAACCTCATGTTGAAGAATGGATGTTGGACCGGTTGGTTGTAGTAGAAGAGCTGTTGAGGGAATGAAGCTGCTGCTAATGATCGTGGTGGTGATTCCAGGTCGAAGGATGTCCGCCCTTTATACCTGAGTCTGAACAATCTGAATATACACTTGAGTTCTGGCCACTTGCTGCGATGAGCCCATCACCAGGGCTACATCATGCAATTTCTTGTTCCTGGGGAAGGTTTTTCCGATGGAGAAGAAATAGATGAGGCTCAATATCTTCCCTGGGCCTGCGGTTGCTACATGCTCTGCAAAAATCCTTGAGAGGCAAACGTTGGAGACGGCACGTTTTCCCCATCCGTAGCAAATTTCCGGCATGTAGATGTCGGGGTAGCACAGAAACGTGCGGGGAAGCTACATCAAGCTGCATCGGAGTGCATCGGGGAGTGCAAGTTAGATTGATGTAGAGATTGACCAGGTTTATTCCGATGGCAAGCTTTTCATATGGAGCATCAAGCAATTTTCAGTCCAAGAATAGACGGCCGATGGTGTCCTTTGAGTAGCTGTCCAATTGTCGTCGCGTAACTGTGCCGGCTATTTGGGTGGAATGGCGATTTTTGTAAATTTGGCCTTCTTCCTATATGACACCCAATAGGAAGGGAAATTGACCGGTGGCCGAGAATAATTTCAACATGTGAGTTGAACTCAGCAGCAAAAGCCGACATCATGTCGACATGGCGGGCCGTTGAGGCAAATATTCCTTCTCGATCTCGCGATGCAGACGGCAGGGTTGTTTAGCCATCTGAGTTCCGTTGCATAGAGCACGCCATAGAACAACAGACTCAGCGAAGATGACACAAGAAATGAACTTGCCCAGTACTATGGCGAACGCCGGTCGCCTGAAGCGCTGACGACGACTCTCTTGGCTTGCGCCAAAGCTTAGGTAGAAATGGATATTGCGATGAGACAAAACCGAGAATGTGAGGAAACCCGCAGGCGGTGGAGTGAGCAAACCAGGAATTAACCAAGATGAAAATTTCGTGATGTGCAACGTCAATCTCCAGATTCCATAACAGGTGATGATGTATATGAGATTGCATTAGGACCTGTGAGAAGGAAAAGGTGCCACGAGGCAATTTCCACCACGCTTCATCCGACGCGCACACGTGGGAATAAAAAGAAAAAGAGTAGCTCCTTCATACCTACTATACACTTTCATCTTTGTTTCCCGCACATCTGATCACAGCGATAGGCGGCGGATGTTGCAGCCAGCATACGACTCATCTGGGGCGCTCTCTCTATGACTTTGCCCGGGGCTCTCTCTGGCCTACCGATCCAATTGACGTGCGTCTTGCGCTGGCATCTAAAACGCCCCCCTTGTTGGTAAGGTGAAGGCCTCGATGTAGTTGAATTAAAGGTAATATAGCATAGACGTAAGCTTCGTGGACGACATGAGGCTAGCCCGGAGAATAAAGTGGGTCAACCAAATTGTGCTTTTCCTGATTGGCTGGCATAAAAAAGGTTCCTGAATTCTTCCGACGTCCTAGGTTCCCCATTCCCCGCAGTCCAACGTCGCCTCATACTGCCCCGGAAAACAAGCATGCAGGAAAGTTAACCCATAATTCAGTCGATCCTCTTAGCCACCTGCTAAAATCTCTGCGCTGGGTAAGTGTGGAAGTTACCGTGCAGTGACGTCCATCCCTGTATGTATAGTACTGGAACTAAGCACCTATTCAGCATTATACACCTTCTACGAATAACATTATGCAAAGAGGGAATGTGTAAGAAGTATTGGGTACGTATTTTTGTCCCATGCATATTCTTACACCTGGATCGATCCGACACAAGGCCAATTAAATATGTGGTACAGGGCTTGAACTTAATTAATCATCACCATCCCATGCTGCAACCACCCCATCAGAGCCCGACCTGTTTGAACCCTTCTCGAACCAAAAAACTTTGATCACTTCATTTCGCCCTCGTGTGGCAAACAATCTACTGTACACTTTCGAGAGTGAAATTCCACCAACGCCATTCGAACCACCATCCCATCCCTCCGAATGGAAAGGGCTATCGCATCAATAGTCCATTTCCACAGATTTGTGGCAACCTGCCAGTGTGTCTGATGCCGCTCTGGATACCTCAGCAAGGTATGGGTTGAAATGGCAAACTGTGAGGAGTAGTGTATGCTGAAATCGTGGTACATGTTGATCAAGAGCAATGCAGCTACTTCCCTGGAGGGCTTTAGGAATTATGGAGTATATCCGCAATAGAGAAAGAATAAAAGTACAAGAATGAGATGGAAAATTCAGTGGGTGATAACTTGAGCGCAGGAATTTGCAGCTACGCCCCCACAGCCGCATTGTAGCAAGTGATTCCCTCCAAAGTAGTAATCGTCCCAACTCAACCAAAGCTCCTTGCTCTCCCATCTAGGCTCGTCTGAACTTTCAATACTATTCTCACTGTCACCGTTTGTGCAATCACAGTCAGAGTCCCGTCAGCCCCTCAACTGAACCGCAGCGTCTCACTGCACACTCTAGGCTCCCCCCTCCCTCACGTCCCCTGAACCGCCACCAGAACGCAAAACGCAGAATACTTTGACGATTCAACGCAAAAACTCACTGGAATTTTCAGTTCCTTCCATTACCCTCGTTCCATTCTCATAATCACGCAGTCCATCAGCTCCGCATTCCTACCCTCATGCTCCTCCACCATCTCCTCCGAACCCTTACACCCTCGTAACAACCGCCAACGTACATCTACACTACCGACAGCAGCTCCTTCTCCTTACCTTCGAAGACCCACAACCTCGCTGGCTCATCGTATTCCCTCCCACATTGCTCGCAGTATTCGCCAACCGCAATGTTCCCCAGCCGCAGCATGGCCTTCGGATATCTCTCGATGAGCCATTCATCAGCGGGAAAATAACGATGAGTGTAACACAGAGGCATGGTTGCTATAATCTAGTTAGGCTGCAATGTCTGCTCTATACCTCAAGCTTTGATGTCGTGAATCCGGATGTTCGGACAAAGAAGGGACAATCTGGGACAACGAGTAATGCGTTTCTCCCAAAATCACTGCAGTTCACATCGTGTCGCAGTGTTAGATTTAGTTCACTTGTGGAACGGAAGTAGCGGTCGTAAGGTTCTGCAACGCCATTGTAGCTAGAAGTTTACAGCTTGGTCTGTCCTAAACTCTGTCGTATTTGCCTAGATTTGTTATGACAAAGTATGGATCCACTGCGGATGGATCCTTAATTCCAGCCAAGAATACTGTATAACTACCCCTATAGTCTGCTGCAGTTCGAATAAATTTCCTTCAACCGAGATTCGTTCTTCAAGACTGCACATCCAACCTCCACTCCCTCAGCTCAAAGTCCCCCATAACTCCATAATGATCCGTAACCCACTCCGGCTGCCCTTCGTCCTTCATCTGCTGCCTCCTCTCCTCCACGACCATGACACCAGCGCCAATATGTTCGAACTTGTTCGGTGCCACACTCCCGCAAAAGAGGATCTTGTCCATTCGACTGCATCCAAACCTCTCCCTCTCGCCTTCCCGGCTCTGGTATCCCCATGTGTACCCATCGTCGCTATCTTCAGTGCCACCGAGCTCGAGATATGCATCCTTGAGACCGTTATCCGAATGCAGGGTCCGATCAAAGGGCTGTATGGCGTTCAAATCGCCCGCCAACAAAGCCGCTGCTACATTTGCTCCGTGTAGGTATTTTGCCGCGGCGTCCATTTGTAGCGGGCGGACAGGCGGATCAGCAACGAGGGACTCGAGGTGTACGTTGCAAAGTCTAAGAAATTTCTTCTCTCCATCTCTACCCTTATCGCTATCCTCGGCACCACAAAGCCCAATATCGACAAACAGCCCATCCCTCTCAAACTTGCTAATCCATGGCACACGAAACACGCTTTCGATCCTCAGCCGCCGATCTACGAGCATCGTGGTTCCGTAAAAAGGGCTCAACCATTCGCGGTTATCGAAGTCGGTGATAAAGAATCGTTTCTTGACCCATGAAGCCTCTCTGATCTGCTGTAAATCCGACTGCCCCATCTCCTGCAAGAAAATGACAATCGGCGTATCTACCGGTGTCAACGATACTAAATCATTGAGATACACAAGTGCGGCGCACATGCGCTCTTCAATGAACGGGCTGAGGATGTCTATATTCCAAGATACGAGGCGAATGGTTGAGGCATTCACAGGCGTGGATGCTGAAGTTCCGGGATCTCCCGAGGATGAGGTTGCTAGCGGACTAGATATTTCGACCCACGATTTGGTATCATGGCTCCAGTAGCTCTGAGGCTGTGGTTTGTAGAACTCATCGTCGAGTTCCTGGGCGGGACCTGCAGAAAGAGCGGCAGTCAGTGAAGCCAGAATCGGGTTTGGGGCCGACATGGCATGCAAGTCGTAAAAAATCAAAATATAGACGAAGAGAGTCGTTCATGGAGAAGTCGACGCACCTGGATTGAGCTTCCACGTGTTAGCTTCCACGTGCTATGTGCTGACGCGGGGTTTCTTTCGGAACAAAATGTTAAAAGTGGTTCCCTGCCGGATGGAGAGAACATGCAGTAGTACGACAACGCGAGTGAATACGAGTGAAGAGTATTGTGCCTAACAGTCGAGTTGATTTCCAGGTGCTAGTTTGCCGATGCCGGGGTGCTTGTGGGAATGGCGCATCCTTGAATTGCTTGTGGAGTCACACTATGTATTCATCCTTTAACAATTCCCAGTTCACTATATAAGAAACACTGCAACGACTCGATCAATGGCATTCCTATACGCTACGGCAATATTCCATGATAAACATACATTGCGCTGTCTAACTAGCTTGATGCCCTCCAACTCCCACCTTGCCGCAAAGATGCCAATCTCGGAGATCTCTGTACCCATGAACCACCCGAGCCCAATATCGCAAATATCCTTTTCTCGTTCGCTCGGAAAATGAGAACTATGAATACACAGAGAAGCTCAAATATTTTAGAATACTGACACCTCTCAACTCCACTAAACAAAGATTATCGCCGCTCGCCTATCGAGGGCGGCTGGCTATCGCTTGTGGCGCAGGCGGGCGACCACCACCAACGGCGTTCTTGCTCCCAAAGAGCAGCTTGAACCCGTTTTTCAAGGCCGTCATATCTGGATATGCGTGTTTTTCGAGTTCAAACGCGTTGGGAATGACCTTGACATGCCATGCACCTGGCGTTCCCTTGTAGCCTGCGCGGTAGCAAAGGTAGAAATACCCCGGGTACTTTGGCATAGCGCAGAAGGCGTACATGAAGCGGCTGGGATTAGCCTCGCAGTAAGTCTTGAGCCATTGTTCTAGGAAATGTTAGCTTGGTGTGCTCATATGGAACTCTTCAGAGCGACTTACCAGTAGACTCCTTGCCGCCGGTCTGGAATCGCTCATCTTTCATCATCTCGGTCACCTTCTTTGACATTGCCTCGACATGGTTGACAATCAGTTCGTCCAGATCGGAGTACGTGAGTTTGCCAACGCGAAGTTGTTTGCCAAGAGAATACTCTGTCTCTTTGCCCAACTCAAGCACATCGATATGTTGGTATGAGTTATCGGCGACCTTCCAAGTGACAGCAAGATGATCGAGTCCCTTAGATGATGGCCGGATAACCACATCGCCCGGCTCTTTGCCGCCGAGATATTCTTCAGCCTGAGCGGAGTTGAACGAGAAAAACAATGGATGGTTGACGACTCGATTAGGACGACCGGTGGCGACTTCCTTCTGCCTCTCCGCAGCCTTCTTGTCTGCAGCCTCTTGCTGTTCGTCCCATTCACCAGGGATGCGGTCGAAGTCCCTTCGAGCAGGTTGCCGGATGAGATCCTCACGGAAGGACAGCTGTGCGGTAAGAGCCTTACGGTTAAGGTACATAATTCTGGCTTGAACAGTCTGATGGGGCTGGTACACGTGGCGAGGCTCTTGCCCGCCGCTGCCCACCCCTTCTGGAAATTCTGTCTCGGAGACAGCACCCTCAATACCGCACTCGAGTCGAACTTCGATGTGGTCCGAGAACGTGCGCTTGATTTGGACTGGTATTACCATTCCCTCAGTCAAGGACTCTTTCGTCTCCCCTGTTAACATCGTGAAGACTTCGTCCGACGACATGAGTGCAAACATCTGTCGGATCTCCTCATACGGTTCCGACAACTCGGCGCGGATGGTCTCTAGAGTCGCGCGCTTGCGGTTTCCGAGCTTCTTCTCAATCTCAGAAGCATAGTCTTCGAGGATCAGATCGTGGATGTGTTCGGTCTGCTCGTCCCTGACCATCCTACGGATTACAGCACTAGGCCCACCTTCGTCAACTTCAGCTTTGATATCTTCCTCGTCCATGTTCATTGCATCTGCAACCATCTTGCGTGCAAGGTCGTAGTCTTCCGGATGGACTCGAGTGTTGTCTAGGTAGTCGGATGTCTCGTCTGTGGAGTCGAAGGGAAGCCAGAGAAAACTTGCGCAATTCTGGAAGACCTTTGGACCCATTGCGGCTTTCAGCTCACGGTTATCTTGCGCAGAGACTCCAATGAGATCAAAACGTGACTCAATTTTCTCGCCATTAAATTGGATCGCCTTAACAAGTCTGTCGGCTTTTCGAGGACCCAAACCACAGACATAAGGCAATAGTTTGGACAAGTACTTATCATCGTGGGCGTCAATCAGATTAATGCCGACCAAGTTCACCATGTCCACCATGGCATTCTCCAGACGGTCCAGGAGCTTCTCCGGTGGGATTAGAGTCTGATTCTGAACGAATGGGATAGATATAATATCCTTGCCAAGTGATGCATATTCTGCAAGAGGGTTCTGTAGATACCTGGCAAGAGCGACGCAATATCTCGTCAGCGGAGGGACCTTGGGGAACTCGGCCGCTGCTCGAGGGCTGTTGTAATAAAGACGTGCAACCTCGTCGTTTACCATGATGACTTCGAGAGCGTCGCTCTTGTCCATGCCATCGTCCTGGTCCTCGTACGTAGGACCCCTCAGATCGTTCTGGGTGATGATCTCCTGTAAGTCTTTGTACAGCTTTCTCGTTTCCGTTGAAAACCCACTGATGCCAATGACATCGGGGTGCCGTCTCCGAAGGACTTCCACCAGCACATCAATGTCTTTGCCGGCGGGGATATTTCTCTCTGGGTTGCCGAGGCGTAGATCATTGAGCTTGCCAGTTTCCAGAACTCGACCATCATTTTCGACATACGCCCAAAGAATGGCGTCGCCGCGCATGCCCTTTCCATTGGTCAAAGTAATTACGTTGGGCGTTGAACCAAGCTCTGCGCCTCGAGGTTTGAAAGGCGCCTGATCGAGCTTGTTGTAATAGTTTTCGCGTGCGCGACTGGCAAGTTCTTCTTCGCATCTCGCTCGCAGAGTTTCCTTGACACCCGCCGCGATGACACCCTGCAGCTTGTCAAGGGCAGTATCGAGGACCTCACGGCGAAGAGCATTCCATGCATCAGCAACTTCACTGATGTTATCAGAGACGATGTGATTGTGAAGTTTCAGCTTGAAATCAGCATAACCGTCCATTCGTATCTCCACTTTGATGAGATTCTCTTCCTCAGCTTTAAGCATCTTCAAAAAGAGATCAGGACGACCATGGAGATCCAAAAATGTCTGTCGGCGGAGATACTTGAACTCGTAGTAAGGGTGGTCCTCGGTGATGCTACGCATGCCCTTGTCAGTCCGGATGCAGTCGATGGTCGCGTTCTGGTAGAAGCTGCCTCTAACAAATCTTCGCAGTCGGGGGCTCGTTTGAAGTTGCTGAATGAACAGTAATTTTGCAGTCTTCATAATCTGGGCACCAGTCGTGTACTCGTTATCAACCAATTTTTCGGCCAGCTCTTCAGGTTTTTCAATGGGGTCCTCGATGTATTGACCTCTACCGGAGCCTTCAGCGTTCTTTGCAAAGTCGTCCGGAGTAATTCCAATGGCGTGCACGAAGCTGTTGGCTTTACTGGCTCGAATTTTGTCGTAGAATGTTCGGGCGTTATTGGCGCGTTTCTGAGTTCCGTTATACTCCGCGGTTTCCATGCGAAAGTCGTTCATTTCCGTAGAATACTGGAAGTACAAGTAATCTTGGAGTTCTTGAATTTCCTCGATCGTGACAGCTTTGTGGATCAAGTCCTCCACAACGGTGTCTTGAAGATTTGCAGCGACCGACTTTACATTGTCGTAGTTCTTCTGCAAAGCATCTCGCTTCTCGGTAAAGGCTCGGAACTTCAGGTCCAGGTCGAAGACTTCCCAGAGCTCGCTCTGATTGAGAAGGCGCTCTGGCCGCGCGTCCATGGGCATGCCGTTATCTGGATCATCCTGCAAATCGGAAGGAGCGTGAATCAGATAATCTTTCCTATGATTGAAAATGAAGGGAACCTCATAATCTTCGACGTTCAGAAACTCGAGGACCTTTCTGACAGCCTTTCGAAATGGTCTCTCGAAGTATGCCGGCAAGGGCTTCTTGGGCCAGATTAGCTTTGTGATCCAGATAGCCTCCTCGTGAAGTCGGGTCTCCATCTCCTCAGGTGTCAAGTCGAGTTGCTGGAAGGGCATCCGCGCTAACTGGACGCGTTCGGGGATATCGACCTCGCGGATGATGTTGTCCTCATCCGTGAGCAGGCGATCGGCAAGCTGTGCAGGCTCGAAAACGTCCTTGAGCTCAAGCTCCTTCTCCTCGCCGACTGCGTCATCTGCATCCTGCAGTTCAAGGGCCCAATTATAGTCGGTGCCGTCGCCGAATGCGGCCCTGTAATCTTCCTCGGCACCTTCGTCCAGGCCGGCAGCCTGCAGCCCACTTGTGATGATTGATATTCCTGGTTGTCCGACCTCGCGGTCATCCTCGATGTCGTCTTCGAACTGGTCTTCTTCGATGAAGTCGGCGAACTCGTTGTCGAACTGTGCCCCAGGGCGGCGTCGCTCGTCGTCGCCATCATCGATGATGTCGTCGTCGTCAGAGAAGATGTCGGCGACCCCGCGGGTTTTGGTCACGCGTTCTTTGTGGCCTCGCTTCAGGCGCTTGTACTTGGACTGGAACGCGTGTCAGCCTGCGAGCCAGAGGTTGCTCAGAGCTCTCCTACCTGTGTCGCCTCTCGAGGCTCGATATCTACCCCGATAAGATCCAGGTCCTCGTCATCGAGGGCCTCCTCGACCTCGCGGTTCTTGCGCTTCTTCTTCTTTTTGCGCGTGCTGCGGTCCTCCACTTCTTCCTCCTCTTCGTCGTCATCATCCTGGATGAAGCCGTCGCCTTCCTACATGCTGGTCAGCAGGCGCAGAGATGCCGCGAAGACGGCAGTTACTCACTGCTTTTAACAATTCTTCATCGTCCTCTTCCTCCTCCTCGCTCGAATCCTCGATGCCGTTTGCGCCATTAAGCTTCTTGGGGCGGACGTCGTCCTCCTCATCGAAATCTTCGTCGTCCTCGTCGCTGCCTACATCGGCGTGATTGTCAATGAGGGCCTGCATTGTATGTCGCAAGAACAAAGAATACCGCGGAGGTCGTCGACGAGGGTTGCTGAGCGCACTGAGGAGAGGATTCCTGGAGCGGCAGGATTGGCGGCGCGGGAGAACTCTGTGACTGAGAGCCAAAGGAGGTGGAGAAGGAGAGCGCAGAGGAGGCAGATGGGAGTGTTTAAAGGTCCAAGTTCAAGGCCGGGCTCAAATTCGGTGCACGTGAGCGCTAGTCCATAAAAGGAACAACTCACCAGCCACAGGCAAGCCACGCCTAGGCTTCTTTCACCCCCGGACCTGAACTTCGAAGCTCCGTCCCGACAATGATGGTCCAAAATAGGCCCCCATGCCTCGCCGCCAACGCAGTGAATAGGGAATGCATGCTGGCGTGTCGGGCTGCTGTGCGCTATCTCTCGCCGCACTCTTGTAGGCCCTGGGCTGGGCGGGAGCAGCCGTTCAGCGCTGGCGCTAGACGCCAAGGCGAAGCAGAGCACCACTGGCCTGGCCAAACTGAAACCCTCCTGACGAGTGGTCTTCAATCAGCTATCTACATAATACCAGCGGCGCCCACGTCTTTCATAGCTTGTGTCTGTCCTCTTGCACGACAACCTCCCTCCGTGAGCGTCTGTCCCTCCCTCTTTGTGCTCGCGCCTGCATCCTGCAAGCCAGCTCCCCACCAACCGCACCCCCGCTACCACTCAACTTCACGACTCCCTCCGCAGGACTTGCATCCCACCACCGCCCCGAGACAGTCCTCCGCTTGCTATATTGGTCGTCTCCTGATCGGGCACCATCACTTCCGCTGCCTTACTGGTCTACTCCAGCAACCGGCCCGAAAGCGTTAATCCAATAGACGCTGTGGCCTCCTTTCACGATTGTTGCCGTGATTGGCGAGACATTCTTGTCGCAACTTCGGGCGGCAAACTCGAAACAGAAAGCAAACCTACCTCGCATTCTCTAGTCGACCTACGCTGCGACAAGTCCGACATCTTTGAACCTTCCCACAGATCATTTTTCTGTCCACTTGCTGTCACCGCTGCCCCTACCTCTCCCGCAGTCACACCACCGCGGCGGCAGCCCCCCCACTACCATGGCCGACTCCTCCTTTAAGACGAGGACGATGAAGAGGAAGAATGTCAAAGGCCTCGCGCTCAGCGCGCCCCCTCCCAAACCGGCACCCTCGGCCGGCGACGCGCAAATCCCCGGAGCCCTTGGAAACGGTGAGGGGCGTGCAGACACACTCGAGATCGGCGTGGAGTTTCGGTTGGATCTGAAAGCAGAAGATTTGATAGTCCTCCGAGAGCTTGGCGCTGGAAACGGAGGAACTGTGAGCAAGGTGCAACATGCGGCTACCAAGGTTATAATGGCGAGAAAGGTGAGTGGCGGACAAGCAGTGGCGTAGGAACGGTGACAGCGGGGATAGGACTGACCCCTGGGCAGATTATACACGTCGAAGCTAAGAACGAGGTGCGGAAACGCATTGTGAGGGAGCTGCGGATTATGCATGACTGCAACTGCGACCAGATCGTAGCTTTTTACGGTGCCTTCCAGAACGACACGGGCGATGTTATCATGTGCATGGAGTATATGGACGTGGGGTAAGTTCAAGCCTCCACCATTCCTTCTGAATACTGTAAATACTGATACGAATACCACAGATCTCTCGACTGGGTGTCGAGAACTTTCGGACCCGTCCGCGTCGACGTCCTAGGGAAAATCGCCGAGTCCGTCCTTGGTGGACTATCCTACCTCTACTCCGCTCACCGAATTATGCACCGAGATCTCAAACCCTCGAATATCTTGGTCAACTCCAAGGGCAACATAAAGCTGTGCGATTTTGGCGTATCCAGCGAGCTGGAGGGTTCAATAGCGGAGACATTTGTTGGAACGGGAACCTACATGGCGCCGGAGCGAATACAGGGGTCTCCATACACTGTGAAGTCAGACGTCTGGAGCGTGGGCCTCACGCTCATGGAGCTAGCAATCGGCAAGTTCCCCTTTGGTGGCAGCGGTGATGAGGACGAGCCAGGAGGTCCTCAGGGTATTCTTGATCTGCTCCAGCAAATCGTCTTGGAGCCGGCACCGAAGTTGCCCAAGAGCGATGCATTCCCTTCCATCCTGGAGGATTGCATCGCCAAATGCTTGTTGAAGGATCCGGCGGAACGACCAACGCCAAAGGAGCTTTACGTAAGTATCAATCTACAATTTTTTCCTGCAGTGATACTAACGGAGCCCAGGACCACGACGCGTTTCTGCAAGCTGCAAAACGTACCCCAGTCGATCTCGAAGCCTGGGCTGTCAGTATGATAGAACACAACAAGCGCAAATCACACCTAGCTCCCATCGCTCCCGCCTCGTCCACCGTCCGCGAGAAGCTGCGTGAACGATCACCGCCCTCCAAAACGCCAACAACAAATGAACCAAGAAGCGACTCCAGGAACGAGGCTAGAAATGATCCCAGATATGCGGATGCGAATGGAGTTGGCGCTCCTCCGCCTCGGCCAGGATATCCTGCGCGGACATCGAGTGCATCAAGCGGACAAAACATCATGGCTCTCCCCATCAGACCCGCGCCTCCTCCAGCCAGCAGTGCACCCAATGGGGGATTACCGCCGGCGCCCAGAAGGTGGAACGGCGAAGTGCGGGATCAATGAGAAAACGATGATTTTGGTTGTACGGATTGGCATCTCCCACAATTTGTTGCGCGCGCGCGCGTAGTTGGGCGACTGGGCGATTAGGCCGTCTTGTACATGGGACTCTTTGTCAAAATGAATGGAATATGCTAGACGTTTCGGATTGTTTGGAGCCTGGTTTTCTATTATTAACAAACTACGAGCGAGCCCCGCCCAGCATTGCACCTGCATGCTTGGGAGAGGGCCCGTTGCCTTTGATGTCTGCGTTGCATTATTGAGGATGGGCGGTTTGGTGTATTGCATATGAATTCAAAGGTCGTTAGGAGCAACTATTCCAAGGTCACTACGTTACATCATGCATGTGTTCACCTCGCTTCTTGAGCAAGCCGTCCCGCCTTCCAGAAAACTTCGCTACCTTCCACCACAGGCCAAGCGCCACTCTGCACCTGCATGTACTGTAACCATCTACTCGCCCAATGCACCCCACAAATTCACATGGAGAATCACACGCGACGCGATCCTCGAGATTGCGCAGTGCACTAACGATAGTGCTTTAAGGCAGTGACCTTGAAATAAAGTGCCCACACGAGTCGAAACTTTCCTGTAGATTGCTTTTTGTTGTGTATTCTCTACATTTCTTGTTCCGAATACATTGCCAGTTGCGTGGTCGACTTTTGGGTTGGAAAGTTTCGATGAAGTTTAGAAATTTAGTACGCACCGTTGTGGCGTGTGTCGTGGCTGGTGTCATTGAGGCTGCGACGTTAGAGCAGTGGAGATCAAGGTCGATATACCAACTCCTTACTGATCGGTATGAAGAATTTTTGATGTCAATAGATTATTGCTTGCTAACGCCTACAGCTTCGCTCGCACCGATGGTAGCACCACAGCAACGTGCAACACCAGCGATGGCAACTATTGCGGCGGAACTTGGAGAGGAATCATCAACAAGTTAGATTATATCCAGGATATGGGGTTTACGGCAGTAAATCTTTTCATGAGCAAGGAGGGTTTGGAAGATGGTAAGGCTGACAGCTTAGACAGATATGGATAAGCCCGGTTACGTATAATATTCCTGAGCGGACGGCGTACGGCTATGCATATCATGGGTACTGGCAACAAGACTTGTACAGATTGAACGATCATTTCGGTACAGCCGATGATCTAAAAGCTTTGAGTCAGGCGTTGCATGATAGAGGCATGGTATACTTTCTCCCTTTCTGATCCCCTTCTGCTATGTCCAGTTCCGCTCAACTCCTCCAATCACAAATCTCAGCTAATATTTCGATTCAGTATCTCATGGTCGACGTTGTCACCAACCACAACGGCTGGAATGGATCTTCCGACACCGTCGACTACTCCCGCTTCAACCCCTTCAACGACGCAAAATACTACCATTCCTACTGTCCCGTTAGCGACTACAATAACCAAACAATGGTCGAGGACTGCTGGATAGGAGATCCAAAGGTTGAGCTCCCGGATCTGAAAACTGAAAATCAGGCAGTAATTGATGGGTATAACTACTGGATCCATGAACTTGTGTCGAATTATTCCAGTAAGTTCGATCGACTAATGAACTGAATCATCCAGCATCATTCAGTCAGAGTAACGTTAATACTTGACAGTCGACGGTCTCCGCCTTGATACCGCCAAACATGTCGACAAATCCTTCTGGTCCAGCTTCAACTCTGCCGCCGGCGTATTCTGCACCGGCGAAGTCTTCTCCAGAAACGCCACCTTCACATGTGCGTACCAAAACAACCTTGACAGCATCCTCAACCTCCCTCTTTATTACCCCATAGTCGCCTTCTTAAACTCGACCTCTGGAACCACTGCCTCCTTACTCACTGCTATCACTGACCTGAGAGCATCTTGCAAAGATGTGTCCGTCCTCTGTACTTTTTCAGAAAACCATGATTTACCTCGCTTCGCATCCCAAACGCAGGACATGGCGCTCGCGAAGAATGTTCTTGCATTGACAGTGCTGTGGGATGGGATTCCGATCGTGTATGCAGGTCAAGAACAACATTACGCCGGCTACGGGGACCCAGGGAACAGAGAAGCAACTTGGCTGGCTGGCTACTCGAGAGAAAGTGATTTATATAAAACACTGGCTGCTGTGAACGAGGTCCGTAATCGGGCGCTGGCGATCGATGGAAATTATGCGACATACGGAGTCAACGTGATCTTTAGTACGACGAATACGCTTGCGATTAGGAAGGGCTTCGATGGAAACCAGGTCATCTCTGTCTTCACAAACACCGGCACCGGATCATCTTCATATACTCTGAATCTTGCTAATACAGGGTGGGCGTCTGGAACTCCTGTGGTGGAGATTCTGAGTTGTGCATCGCTCACTGTCGCCTCGGATGGCACGCTCCCGGTCCCGATGGAAGGAGGATTGCCAAGGATATACTTTGCAAGTGAGGCTGCGAGTGGGAGTGGGATTTGCACGGGACAGTGAGCGGGACACAGGGTGCTGCGACTACAAATGAGAAGAAGAATGCGGGGATCGTGGATCGTGAAGGGGAGTGTTAGGAGGGGGGGGGAGGAGAGAGAGGACGGTTTCTGTGGCGGGTGACGATGCTGTTACTACGGGACGATGGAGTAGGGTTGTAGAAGGGTAGAGCGTGGGGCAAATTCTGTGATTTGGATGAGGGAGTGGGATGGTTGAAGAAGCGGACAGAGGGTCACTATATTCCTTCTCCTTGTGCTTCTTCTAGCTTGTCTTCTCAAAGTCTTTTCTCAGTACTGTTGATCTGCCTCTAGTACGTAAATGCTTATCGTCATTGGATAGTTCTTCTGGTGGATGCAATGGGAGAGAAGCACTGTTTATTGATGTGTAACCTACACAAGACATACCAAACGCACGCACATAGAATTCAGTAACAGCCAATAATTTGTTAGTCCAAGTCAACAAAAAATGGTACAGCTTATCACCCACGAAGAGGACCAGCTCCTGAGATGATGTACAAGAGGAAGTTGCGTGACGTTCCTACACCGTTCCTGCCAGATGTCACTGTTCATGAGTACGTGTTTGCTTTCCCACAGATACTGTGAACGTTCCATGAAACTAACCATCCACAGCAGACTGCGCAACACCATCCGCGAGAACTACCCATATCAACCGTGAGTCCCATCTCCCCTTTTAACACTGCACCACCAACTAAGCGCCCCCC
>BCHH01000005.1:1688852-1863350 GCA_001599595.1 Beverwykella pulmonaria
CCCAACCCCACCACGGTTCCGACACGGTTAGCAAAGGCGCTGCGCTCGCGAACCTCCTCAAGTACCACGGCGAAATAAAAAAGCTCGTCGTCGCCAAAACGAGACTTTACGACAGGCGTTTGCATACTATCATAGGTGTTTTCTGCCGGCACTTTAGCCCCAGTCTCAGCCTCTTAGCCTACCACCGCCGAACTCGAGTCAAAATCCTCTACTACGTCGCCGCAGAAGCAAAGGCTGGTGAGCTCTCGGGCGCGACGCTAAAGAAGTACTACGTCGATGCCGTCAAGGAGACAGAAGAACACTACAAGGTGGACGGGAAGCCGACGCACCACCGCGAGCTCTTCGTTGCCATTTCTGCGCGCGAAAAGTGAGGGATTTGGGAATTTAGAAAAGATGATACAGTGGTTGTGGAGAAGAGGGCGGTACAGCTAGCGGAAGGCTTGAAGGTTAAGGCCAAGGAGTAACGAAGGCTCAGAAGGATGAAAATATTGTGGAGATCAACCATCTAATGGCTATGAACAAGTTGGTCGGGGTAGATGTGAAGGAGTACACCGAAAGGCTAAAGTGCCAATCTTGTGGTGTATATTTTAGCAGCCCCGATTATGTGACATGAATTTATCAGATGGAGGGGCATGGATAGTCTGTGAACAGTGTGCATGATACTTACCATTAGAAGGACATCACGTTCTTATCAGGGTACTCTAGTCTAAGTAAGAAACTACGATATTAAGAGAAGTATACAAAATCCGAATAAAAGAGACAACCGTACATCTGAGCTATTCTTCCACGGCTTAGAAGTGTTCTAGTAACGTTGCCTAATGCAATAGTTAACGTTCACTTTACCATTGTCGCTGGTGTGTGGACCTTTCCCAGGATCCCCGTAGTACGGAGAAATTCTGTTCCGCGCGGCAATCACGACTTCTAGGCACATCTCTGATAAATTAATTTGTATTATAATCTACCAGGCTGCGAAGAGGAGGTCAACCCGGAAAGACCACACGGCAATGACGCTACAGTCATGCCCTAGGTATATGAACCCAGTGGCCATTTGCCTCAGCTCTCTCCCTCAAACGCTCGGTCTCTTCTTATTCACCTATTCTTGCAAGGAGAAAACGTTACGATGAGACTTATCAAGCCTAATGTTAGCCTGCTGTCGGCCAGCATCGTGTTGCTAACGTCGGCTGCGGTTGTCATCGCGCAGGCCACATGCGATCTTCCATCGACGTACCGCTGGACATCGACCGGCGCGCTGGCGAATCCGAAGTCGGGATGGGCGTCGCTCAAGGACTTCACCACGGTCAATTACAACGGGAAGCAGCTAGTGTATGCGACCACCCACGAC
Source organism: Beverwykella pulmonaria (assembly GCA_001599595.1). NCBI lineage: Eukaryota > Fungi > Ascomycota > Dothideomycetes > Pleosporales > Melanommataceae > Beverwykella > Beverwykella pulmonaria. The sequence goes on from BCHH01000005.1 coordinate 1,690,195, forward strand.
ACAGGATCGACCTGGGGCTCGATGAACTTTGGCGTCTTCACCAACTGGTCTGACATGGCCTCGGCGAGCCAGAACAAGATGAATTCAGCCGTTGTTGCGCCCACACTCTTCTACTTTGCTCCGAAGAGCATCTGGGTGATCGCTTATCAATGGGGTCCGACCGCATTCTCCTACCGGACGTCACAAGATCCCACCAATGCGAATGGGTGGTCATCGGTGCAACCGCTCTTCTCCGGAAGCATCTCTGGCTCTAGCACCGGCCCTATTGACCAGACAGTCATCGGTGACAGCACGAACATGTACCTGTTCTTTGCAGGAGACAACGGCAAGATCTACCGGGCCAGTATGCCTATCGGAAATTTCCCTGGCAGTTTTGGCACATCATCGACGGTGGTCCTAAGCGACTCGACCAACAACCTGTTCGAGGCAGTTCAGGTCTACACGGTCCAGGGCCAGAACAAATACCTCATGATCGTCGAGTCGATTGGAGCAAACGGGCGGTACTTCCGCTCATTCACAGCCACCAGTCTGGGCGGTTCGTGGACACCACAGGCCACAAGTGAGAGCAACCCCTTCGCGGGCAAGGCCAACAGTGGTGCTACCTGGACCAACGACATTAGCCATGGCGATCTGGTTCGCAGCAACCCCGACCAGACAATGACGGTTGATCCGTGCAACCTGCAGTTGCTCTACCAGGGACGAGCTCCCAGCTCGGGTGGCGACTACGGGCTCCTGCCTTACCGGCCCGGTCTGCTGACACTGCAGCGCTAGAACGTGACGCAGATCCTCGCGTTCGCAAGTCACATCGAATACCGAAGGGTGGTAAACGCGACATTGGACACGATTAAATTCGGTATGAGCTGGAGCGGCGGGCCTGCAGGAGCAGAGAGCTCGATAGCCGAGGGTTGCAGATGGTGAAACACAGAACATCTCTAGAACATGTTACCTTTATATTAGAAATGAGAGGGTAAATAGCAAGAAGCACAGAAGTGACAAGCTCGTCAAGTGCCGTGTGTTCCCACGTTCCAAACGAGCGAAAGTACTAAGACCTTGGCGCTGCATGGGAAGTGCCAAACCAAACTAGTGTCGCTACATGGTCTTGGCCGCAGCAGGGTGTGACTACGAATGGGCTAGAAAGGCATATATTGATTGTTCGGTTCTATTTAGGGTTAGCCTCGTCTTGAGCGACGTAGAGTGATATCTAGGTTATAAACCTGTAACGTACTTCACAAGCGAGGTGTCCACACAAGCGGGGTGTCCACCCCACCAACTCTCACCACCTTCGCAACAACGTAATTCAACAACGCATTGGAATATTATTAATATAACTGCTAGTTACAATTGAGTAGTGTCTATAGTATCCTTCTTGCATATACGTGAGTTGTGCTTAGGCTCTCGGCAGCGGCTACAGCGAGTTACAGCTCGTTGACCAACACCTAATTGCTCTGCATCATGACACCTTTTGTGCTCTAGTTACTACTTAGCGTTATTTTAAGCAACTATTTCTGCTCCCTTTCCTACTGTTCAATTCCCTTGCTTCTAGATCTGCTTCGTTTTACGCTCCCCACACTCTGTAGCAAGCTTATTAGCGGCTTAAAGAGCAGAGGCCTAATCGTGCAATAAGACTATTGAATGCGCTATCATCTTTGTACCCTACTCACAATCGCCTGGCTATACTCCCTCAGGCTAACCGCATCTCTCTGTGCTAGTAACAACCACCTAAGTATCCTCGTCCAAGATCCTATATGTTACCTTTGTACGCTGTACCCGCTCAAACTAGCCACCAATAATTATAGAATCCTTGCATAGAGCTCTCTGCTTATTGTACAGTCGTGTGAAACAGGTAGTCAGGCTATCTGTACGCTTAACAAAGTTAGATGGCTAGTTCTTGCCAACCTTCCCAGCATTGCGTACAGAGAGTAGCTTATTAGCTATATGTCGCACAGCGTTAAGGGTAGGCGGAAATCCTCGTGAAGCCAAGTCTAGTATATGCCTGACAATCGCCTCCTCTTCTAGCTTGGTGAGCTTCTCTTTAAATTAGGTTCACAATCGGATCGTGTAGCAATACCGGCGCGTCGTTTGCGGAGGGTGGACACCTCGCTTGTGAAGTACGCTCCATTACTCTTCTAGCAATCTTCCTGCCGTCACGCAGACATAGTCATAGGACGAAGTGCATAATCCTGTATTATATTTTGCACTTGCATATGTCGGGAAGCCGCATGAGAAGTATCATAGTGCCTGCGATATTCCCTCGTGGGTAACAACACGCACTGCGCTCCATTATAATTCAATTGCGACCCACCAGGCTCAAGAATACTACGCGAATGTCAAAAAATTCTGCTCAGAAGTCGATCCATATCTAGGTATGTAACATATCCAACGCCTTTGCTCTTTATATTTCCCACCATCAAATGTGCATAGGTACATATTCGCCGAAGAAGCTGCCCAAAAACTCCAAAACCCCAAACTCAACCTCACAGTCTTTATCCCAGCCCTTCTAAATCCCCTACACCTGGGTATTCTCTCGACCAGTATATCCATAATCAACTCCGTACTCGACCCTCCCATTCCTCTCATCCTCGGAGCTCTCCATCAGCGCAAAGCTTCCATGCCTCATCAGCCCCTCCTGTTGTTCCCTAACCATCCGCATTGGGCCCCTTACAAACGCCGACAGCAGATCCCTCAAATTAATCGCCTGAAACACCGCAGCGAAGATTCCCTGCTTCGGTTTTGCAAATTTGTACGGCGATGCGGGGAAAGAGACGTAGAGCAAGATGGCGAAGAACGGCATTTCGCACGCGAGTATGAGGGACGGGAGACCAGTGTGCATGTCGTCGAAGGTCATGTATTTGGTGGGCTTGATGATATCGCGAGATACAAGGATATTGATAATGAACTGCATGAATATTAGCTCTAAGTCTGCATTGAGTGAAGGGGGCGGAGCCTACAGTCTGCAAAACGTTGAGACCAATGATGCCCTTGAAAGCTATGAGCTTCTTCATAACACCATGCTTTGCCAAATGTGGCCGCATGTGCTTGTAGAATCGGATGGAAGACACGACTGCCACGACAGTGACGATGAGTTTGAGGATGGTAATCCAAATATATGTGTGTTTGGGGCTGTTGGAGCCTTCGCAGTAGATTCCCGCGGCGAGGGTGACGGCGGTTGCGATCCAGAGGATGATGGAGGATGGAATGAACTGGAGGACTGCGTACCAGATCCTCTGCAAAATCTCGTTAGCTGGTTGTACTGTAGAAGCCTGGATGATAGATGCTTCTTACCTTCAGCCACGCAGGACTATTTGGCGCGTAGAGATCGTTCTTACTCGCGCCCGGCCCGAAAAGCTCTTGGAAACCATTCTGGTTTGAAAGCACGTAGTCGCACATCAACAACAAAAACGAGGCCAACGCAAATGAGCATCCGGTATCAAGGGCCAATACTAGATACGGGCCAGCCTCGATCTGCCACACGATGAGGAAGCAGAAAAAGCACACCCATGGTACCAGCAGAAGGATTCGAATGATTTGGCGTTGTTGAATGGGACTTGAGTAGTGCTTCGCGTGTTGGAAGATGAGAGAAAGAATGATAAAGGTACTAAGAAGACCAGTGACACCGGATAATATGGTAGCGAAGCTGTGGAAGGTGTGACCCCCCACTAGGGGCACAATGGGCGGGCCGGATTTGTCTTCTACTGGACAGGTGGTTGATGAAGATGATGAATCCGAATGCGATTTTCGGGCAACGAGGAAGATATTCATGTTGGTGTCAAAGAGGTGGATTGTATGTACTAAAGCGGCGTTCTTGTTCTTCAAAAGATGCTGGATTGTATGTACTGGAGCGGCGTTCTTGTTCTTCGAAGGATGCTGGATTGTATGTGCTAGAGCGGCGTTCTTGTCCTTCGAAAGATGCTGGATTACTAGATTGAAATTGTATGCTGAAGTTGCAAGCGGGCAATTGAATGAGATGAAGACAAAATAAGCTCAAGACTCCTAGAGCTTATATATCTATTCATCCTGTCTGAGGATCTCCAGCCCCAGGCCTACGCAAGGTGAAATGCACAACCTGGATCTAATCTGATATGAAGCAGGCCAATCACGCTGCGGTTACTGCATACGGACTAGATCTGGAAATAAGCTTTGGCCCCAGAATTGGAAAGTTGGCGATGAAGCCTGACCCGCAATCGTATACCCAGGCAACATCACCTCAAGTCGGTGCTGCGGATTTCCAACCGCTGCTCGGAAAGCCCGAGTTCTACACAGTTGAGTCGGTGTGAAGTGCTGTTGGATGCTCATACCTGCCGTACACTAGCACGAGAGCTTGCCGCTTCCGTATGCTATGATTGGATAAGCCTACGCCCCCGCCACATGAGCGTGCGAATGGGGTACCAATCGACGGGCGGAGCATTGAAGCGGTCAGTAGGTCAATGCCATTGTTAATTTGAGGATAGACATATGCAAGGCTGTGTTAGTGTTGAGCCTTTACAGGGTGCATACGAGCGATTAAGCCTCCGTGACATCGCTTGGCAGATTGCCCTACGATCTCTGGGGCGCAGCGCGACTGAGACGAATTCCCATACGACTGCTGATTAGACGGATTGGCATCTGTGATGTTTAGGGTGTTGGGAGTACATAAGCTGATGTCGTTTATACTACCTTCGTATGTCGGAGTAGAGGCAACCAGCCAGTGCGAAGCTGGAAATCTCCTCTCTCAACGACGTAACAACCGTGGAATTGGCCCGACATCCTTCAGCCGGATTTTGGGGCTGGATTGAAGGGCAGAAGTTGATCACATGTGGCATACGCCGGCAAGTCCCGCAACCAAACCTAAAAACGAAGCGATCCGCGAGGTTGCGAAGGTGAGCGAACCTGTAACAAAACCCCTTTGACCCTGCAGGCATAGCGAGCATTTTATCAGCAGGTGGTAGGTAGAGGTCTCCTACTGCAGCCAGATCGTTGCGAGCGCTAGACTTCCGTGCGTTATTATTGTCTTTCGAGCCTTTTTCTGCGCCACATGGTCGGTCGGCCTTACGATGGTGTCGTTCGCACTGCCGGATTCCGGACGATTGACATTTTGCGCCTGTTGTCTGGGAGATGGATGGTGTCTGCTTTGTGGGGCGGATGGCTGCGACGGCGTCGGAATTTCGTGTTCGCCATCCCCTCGCACAAAGCCCACGGCCCAATCAATTGCTCTGGCGGCTAGCCTTAGGTCAAGACATCACTTCTGGGGCACATCACGCAAAAAGGGGCTCAAGAGTAAATATATTTCTTTTTCATTGTTAATTTTGCTTATTTGTTTAGTAGGCATAGAGCATGTGCAACGCGATCGAAGAGGGCGATCAAGCAGTCGCAGCAGAGCAAAGCAGGGCAGGGCAGAGTGAAGATACATGGTCAATAATATCCGCCTCCAGTGAGTAAATCCGAATCCACCGTCGAACGCCGAACTCCCACCGAAGAATGCCCCGCAGATGGAAGTGAAGTAGATGGAACGCAGTAGCCAAAAGAAACCGTGAGGTGTTGTTGCCGTACAAGTGTCGAAGTAAAAATGGAAGTGGTGCATAGTTGCAGAAGCCGAGGGACGAAGGCGAGTCCATCACAGCTCCATCACGTCAGCATCAGCGACAGCGACTGGCATGTCAATGCCCTGAGATGGAGGGGTGGCGGGTTCGGATGGGGTGCGCGAACGGGCGTTGATTCGCTCTCCCTCGACTTGAGGAACAGGTCCAGACATGAGGTTTTGAACAGTGCGTTGAAGAGACCAGCCGACGAGTTGGCACCACTGAAGGCTATCAGAGAAGAGCCAGTAGCCTTGGACGCCGTGCTGTTTAGCGCGCACAAGGTAAGCGGATAGTGATTCCTTCTCTAGCATGACCGTCGCATCGGTGAGGTCGAAGTGGTTCTCGATGACCCGTGAGTAGGCGCGTGCAGCGTCGCGCAGTGTTGGGTTGGTCATGATGTTTTTCCATCCGACACCAAGTGATGTGATGAGCGTGTCGATAGTGTTGCCGTTCTCATCGATGAACTGTTCAGGAACATCGACGGCCATGTCGTTGAGAGATGGGATCGTGATACCAGTTGCAGAGTCCATTCGTTGCGACTTGCGCGAGACGGCGATGGGTCGGACGGGTTGAGCAACTTCTTCCGTCTCGTTTTTCTCTTCGCACCAGGTGCCGGTTTGCGACTCGGCGGCGATGCTAAAGCCAGGCGCATCGGGGTAGATGAGGGTCATCCCTGGGCCATAGATGGGCTCGGCCTTGGGCTTCGGCGGCATTTGTGTAACGACAGTTCCGACTGGGGAGTTATCCTCGGGGTCGTCGACGTCGGCGATGGATCGTTTTCGCCCAGCTGCGGCATTGGATACGGCAGCTAGATAGTTGAGCGATGGCGGAGTGGGATACTTTGGGCGGAAGCTACCCATGGCGGATGGTGAGTGGGACCGCTGGTGAGGAGCGAAATAACCGTGCGGCTGCTGGGGTGGCAGCACGACGGTGGGCGACGAAGCGTAGTAGTTAAGACCCATGGTCACTGTGTGTTTAGTGGATTAATGAGAAGGGGGAGGGAGTGTTAGTGATACAGAAGTCTGCTTGAGGGCTGAGCAGACAAGGCTTGCGACTGGCGCGAGTGCGGTCACGTTCAAGGCGACGGCAAGGTGGGTGAAGTTGGCGGGGAAAGGAAGGTGGGATGGATGAATGGAGGGAAGAGAGGGTAGGTGTGATGGATGAAAGAGTGTATGAAGAATAATTGAGGTGTGGACAAGTGCAGCGCAGGAGGTGGATGAAAGGCTGAGGAGGGCGAAGTGTGGGTGTAAAGGAAGGGAGGTGGAGGAAAGATGGTTTGAGGGCGCGCGAGGACGTCTTGTAAGCTCGCGCCGACCCCGTGAGAGGCTGGACTAGTGGGCGCGAGCACTAGTGGGCGCGAGCGGTGGCAGAAAGTCAAGGTCGGATAAAGTGGCTGCTTGGCATGCAGCACGGCATCAATTCGGCCTCCTCTTTGGAAGCTCAAACGCACTCTGACAACAAACCAAAAGGCCCAGGGCCTGCATTGTAATACTGCTACTCCGACTACTCCGTCCATCACTGAATGCCGAATCATCTTTCCTCCACTGATTGTTTAGAAGGCGTCACTAACAGACCGAGGAATACAGCCTTGATCGTCGTTTCCCCATGCGGCCTAGCGTGGACAAGCGCGCCGAGATGGCCCCATTCAGGGCTCCAGGGTTTCAGGGTCTTGCTGAGTCATACGCGGCCGGAAAAACTAACCGGAACAGATGGGTAGGTGACTACCTCACGTGATGTCGCTGAGTCAGGATCGGCATCGGAAGAACTGCTCGGAAAACTGCGACGCGTTCAGAATTTTGGCGACGCAGAGCAGAACGGCAAGGCACCAATACAGCACTTTCTATACGCCCGTACAGCCCTCTCAGCACACGTGAATCTTCTATTTTCCACGTGCACTGACACCGTACATTCACGATGCAGGCGCCGGTAGTAGTAATGAGTGGGTTTTGACCTGACAGCACTGGCAAGCTTCCCCAGCTCACAGCTAAACAGACACCAATACGGGTGGAGAGCGGTCATTCGGTCGCAAGGCCCAGATATCCAACATCACAGCTGCGAAGACCGTCGCAGACATCATCCGGTCATGTCTGGGTCCTAAAGCTATGCTGAAGATGTTGCTCGACCCCATGGGCGGCATCGTCCTCACCAATGACGGACACGCCATCCTCCGAGAAATCGAAGTCGCACACCCCGCCGCGAAGAGCATGATCGAGCTGAGCCGCACACAAGACGAAGAAGTTGGGGATGGCACGACGACTGTCATAATACTAGGTACATACCTCGCTATTCATGAGACTTAACAAGAGCAGGCTCTGACATGGTGCAGCTGGTGAAATTCTCGCCCAAGCCCTACCCCAGCTCGAGCGCCATATTCACCCCGTTGTCATCATCCAGGCCTTCAAGCATGCCCTGGCCGATGCGCTAGAAATCATCGATGAGATCTCTGTCGACGTGGACATTAACGATGACAAGGCCATGTACCAGCTCATCAGCGCCTCTATCGGCACAAAGTTTGTTTCGAGGTGGTCGGAGTTGATGTGCAGCCTTGCGCTCAAAGCCGTACGGACCGTGTCTCTGGACATCGGGAGCGGGAAGAAGGAGGTGGACATCAAGCGCTACGCCCGTATCGAGAAGGTGCCCGGAGGAGAGATCGAGGACAGCGAAGTGCTGGACGGAGTCATGCTGAATAAGGACATCACACATCCTAAGATGAGGAGGAGGATCGAGAATCCTAGAGTTATGCTTCTGGATTGCTCGCTCGAATACAAGAAGGGCGAGAGCCAGACGAACATCGAGATCAGCAAAGAGGAGGATTGGAACCGGATACTGCAGATCGAAGAGGAGCAGGTCAAGGCAATGTGCGATGCCATTATCGCGCTGAAGCCCGACTTAGTGATCACAGAGAAGGGTGTCAGTGGTATGTTCGAATGTGCTTATGACCCTGTAGTAGTGCCATTGCTAATACTCATGTGCAGACCTTGCTCAGCACTTCCTTGTCAAGCACGACATCACCGCAATTCGCCGTGTCCGGAAAACGGACAACAACCGTGTCGGGCGTGCTACGGGTGCAACCATCGTCAACTCCGTCTTCTCCGCTACTCAATCAGACATCGGTACTCAGTGCGGTCTATTCGAGATTTCAAAGATCGGCGACGAGTACTTCACTTTCCTCACAAAATGCAAAAATCCCAAAGCTTGCACAATTCTTCTACGAGGCCCGTCAAAAGACATCCTGAACGAGGTCGAGCGGAATCTGCATGACGCCATGGGCGTCGCCAGGAACGTCATCTGGAACCCCAAGCTGTGTCCTGGAGGCGGCGCAACTGAGATGGCAGTTGCTGTAGGATTGGAAAGGAGAGGGAAGTTGATCGAGGGTGTAGCACAATGGCCGTACCGCGCTGTGGCCGAAGCAATGGAAGTCATCCCGCGTACTCTGATCCAGAACTCGGGTAACAGCCCTATCAAGGTGCTAACGCAACTCCGCGCGAAGCATGCAGAAGGCTCAGAGGATGGCAAACACAGTGGAAGCTCGTGGGGTATCGATGGAGATACCGGCAAGGTCGTCGACATGAAGACATACGGCGTCTGGGAGCCTTTGGCGGTGAAAGAACAGAGCGTGAAGACGGCTGTTGAAAGTGCGTGTCTGCTATTGAGAGTGGATGATATTGTTGCAGCAAAGTCGGCGAAGCAGGCGTCAGGCCCGATTGGTGGCGGAGGTGAAGACTAGTGGCAGTAGAGATTTGTCGTGTCTGAAAGATTCGGTCAGCTCACGGAAAGGCTGCAAATTCCGCAGTATAGACAAAATAAGATACCAAGTCTACTTGATATCCTGCGTGATGCGTCCTACCTTGTATCCGAATCGACATTTCGAAGTGAACACTTGGAACATCGACGCCAATCTATTTCTGCCGGGTACAGTATGACACCATGGAGCGGGACTAAATCTTTTGAGTTCTGGCCGAGATAGAGTAGCTGTCAAAGGTGTGCTCGGATACAGGACATGTAGGAAATACGCTCCGAAGTGAAAAAAGCCTCGGACCTTCAGATGTCGCCATCCAAAAGCGACTCTATCACCTTACCTAGATCACTGATAGTTACGGCACCCAGGTTGTTTGCTTTGGACTGCTTTGCAGTGATATCCACGTTCCTTGGAAGAAATTGGACTATGATCGGCGCGAGATCTCAGTCAACTGGAAGAAGCTCTTCGATGACCTCTTCATGAAGAAGACTACATTCGACAGAAGACGCAGAAGCTACCATTGTCGACTACGAGTTCTCTCCCCTCCACCGAGGTTGTGGAGAAGTCCATTGAGTCACTCTATGGACACTTAGATTTCATTCGTGACAATAACAACAACGTAGGCAACATCCCATAGCAAGGAATACGATAAGAGTCGACAAGAGGCTTACCAGTGGCGGTTTAAGAGATCGCACATCAAGGCAGGCCAAGAATTCGATTTGGACGACGTGGAAGGCGTGCAAGGTCGCACAGTTCGCAGAATATTTAAACAAATCATCAACGACTACCAGAACTGGCATAATTACTGCATCATGCTTGACTTTGCGGCGAAGGCGTGGGAATCAAGACAGACGGTTATCTAAACGGCGAAAGAACACAATACAGGGATACTGGTCAGATAATTTGGATTGTCAAGTCATGATTCTTCCCAACCCTAATTATCTCTATCGAAATAAAATATGATTCTCTTGAGATGTGCACGTATACAGAAAGTTACCTTTGAAGAAGCCGAATATCCAACTCCTGTAAAGACAAACGTGCCATAACTCACCTTCGCAGATACGATAGTATCAAGTAAGCACTGACTAATTATCTGGCCCTCTGCTTGTGACTTCTTAATAGCACAGCAGGTCGATTCGAGAGGCTTCTAGAGTTATCAAGTTACGCATAATGTGCCGCTACTACACAGGAAGGTTGCACTAGGTTGGGACCTATGCACCTACATCCCCAGCGTAAAAATCAATCTCGGAATGAGATCGTCACGGCAATACTATCTATGGTCACAAGAGAGATGGGCGTACGGACGCTGTGGCTATGAGAAATGATGACGTAAAGTCTGAGCAGAAGACATGTTGTTGCGTTACAGTTCACAACTGCCTTTCCCACCATACTGCATCGGGAAAGGCGTGTTAATGTACCAAGGAAACATGAAAGTTCGATGGGAATCCTTATATATCACCAAATATCTACACACGGTACTACTCTGCATTCATGGGTCTCTTATAAAAATCTTCGTTGAAGAACAAAAACAAGTCACAACGCATCCGAAAAAGAAGTACAAAATGATTCAAAATGCAATCTGTTCCTATGCCCCAGACCTGAAACGAAGGGTATCTCGCAAAGGGAAGTCTAATATATTATAAAGGTACAGCGGCGGTATGTCTCGGGGGTATATAGCGAAAGTCCAGTCCAACCCAGTTCTATTCAGTCCAGCTTGTGTTTCCCAAAAAAGAGCCCCCAAGGTCACCAACAAAAGGGCAGAAACCAAAAACCCAAATCAATCCTCATTTAAGAAACCAAAATTTCGAAATATCATACTCATTCCCTCTCTCTCTCTTCATCTTTCTACACCATCCTCTCTAACTCCACCATCCACCCCTTTACCCCCACCCTCGCGCCAGCATCCTTCCTCAGGACACTCCCCAACCAGCCCTCAACGTCCCACCCCAAGTCCTTGCTCAGTTGCCTCAGCCTCACCAGATTTCTCACTCCCTCATCCCCATACCCCGCATACGCCAAGGGAGTCCCATGTTTCGCCATCTCCCTTCGTCTAAACACATTACTCCCCGCGCAGTCAAACGGCGAGTTACCAATCACCAGCGTTAGCAACGTAACAGCAAGAGACCAGAGATCGGACTGTGGTGACGGGGTGGTGGGAGTGGAAGAAGAGAGCAGAAGCGGGTCGAGGAAGTCCCAGGTCCCGCCGCCGAGCGGGGCGGCGTTCGTTCTCGTCGGCAAGGGCTCGCCAGAGGAGAGAAGGAAGATAGAGGAGGAGAAGTCTGAGAACACCGCTTTTGGCGTGTAGGAGGTGGAGAGAAGGATGTTGCCAGGTTTGACATCGGCGTGTACGACGCCTCTTTCGCCTAACCACTCCAAACCACCCACCAAATCCCTCGCCAGCGAAGGGAAACTATCTTTCAACTTGCTCGCGCGGGCGGCTTCACTTAACCCGTTCAACTCTTTCGAAACAAACGACTCAAGCGTCGCATCCATAGCCCTTAGCACCAATGCCTCCGTCCGCATATCCTGGCCGAAGAACTCTACGACATATTTCCCTGCGTCTGGAAACCTGGACAGGTACGACAGGACCGTAGCTTCTGATCTAAGGACCGGGTTCGACGCTTTGGTGGCCGGGTGCTTGATAGCGTAGAATCGTGGAATCAGTGGAAGTGCGTGTTTAGAGAGTGACGAGGTGCGGGATCTGATGGGCGTTATGGGGGGCGTGGGGATAGGTATTGGAGCCGCAGATGTGGGCATTTGCTCGCGCAGTTTTGGGAGACACGGGGTTGCTAGGTAGACGTCGCTCCATAGGCCGCTTCCGAGGGGGGTCTTCTTGTCTGAGGGCTTGATCTCGTAGTCTGATAACCAGTATTTGAATACTTTTAACTCCTTGCTCCCTGGCCTCTCACTCTCGTCCCCAAACTCTTCAGATATCGATATATTCCGTGCTCTACCCCGGCTCGTATGAGAGGATGTCGAGTCGCCTCTTCTCAAACTCGAGAGTGAATTCGCGATGCTGGACACGGAACTGGATTTCGAATGCGATCTCCATAGTGGCGTCGAAGGTGGTGTGACGGCTCGCTGCAAACCGCCACTTCTTCCGTCACTTCCCATTGTGGTTGCCCTTGGTCGAGTTCTGGTCGGGAAGTCCGGCGGCGAAGTGCTGATATGTGGGCCCTTTCGTGGGACCTCGTAGGCAGGCACCGGGAGCCCAAACGTCTTCTCTCTGTCCACCTTGTTCGTGGTTTGGAGTTGGATCTTCGGACGCGATTTTGAGGTCCAGGGTGGTGACGATGACGGTTGAGATTCGGGTTCCGATTCGAATGTGTCCTCGAGTTTGAGGGTATTGTGTTGAAGGAAATTGAAATGTGGTAACCGGGCCATTTTCGCAGCTCTTTTAAAGAACAGTTTGACAGGTAACAGGAACGGGGAAAGGAAGAAAGTGAAACGTTGCGGAAGCTCGAGCGAAGACGCGGCGTGTAGGACTGGAACCCAGAACCTTGGAAATGACTATGCGATACAGAAGCTTGTGCCACAAGCAGTAAAACAATGACAGGGTATGCTGAGAGATAGGAAATGGAAACGTGGAGATGGTACTAGATAAAGTGTTGTTGTGTCGCCACGCACTACCAAAAACCCTAGAAAGACAGACGGATGGAAGAAAGGACCCAAAAATAATACGTATACAAATATTCCTACAACAAGCTTCTCCAGCGCAGACAAGAAAATCGAAACATCAAATAGAGAGACGCATGACTGTGGTTGTGGGGAGAGTAGAGAATTGCGGCGCGTGGAAGGGCTGGGGATGGAGTGACGCAAATGGAGTCACAGAAAGTCCACGATGGATAGATATGGAAGGAAAATGGCGGCGACGGCTCCCCCTACTTCCCTAAGCCACCCGCAACAAGCCGCTTGCAACGTTACCATTCACCCGTTATCAGGCCTGCAATGTAAATGCAAATAGCCAGTCGAGATGAAGGCCCCGAGCCAGTCGATAACCCACGATACGGGCAGAGAAATTTGGTCTAGAAGGCAAGGAAGAAGGTTTGGGATTCGGGATCCGAGCTCGACTCCGGCTCTCCACAGCCTTGCCAACGTGCTCTGTTCTATTGGCCAGCGCACGTCCTGTCACCTGTCTGTCCTTCTTTGCGATCTTCGTCACACACTGATCCACCGTTACACTTGCAACCTCCACCACGCCCGTCATTCTGATCTTCTCCGCAAGCAGTGACGTCCTGCTCAACTAGCCTACGGGAGCTATCCACATAGTTAGCGCAGTTTGCGCTGCTATCTCATCCTCCGATACCGATACCGCTATGCCACGCCTATGCCATGCTTAATTAGCGCCACTTTTTATGTCGGCCCCATGCAGGAACCAAAGAAGCAAACGCATCTCAATATCTCCGGGTTTCAAAATCTAGCACTCAAAGATAGCTGATCTTGCAAAGAGTGATGAGAGCCCAATCCTCCAGGCAAGTGAACCGTCTCGAGATGGCAATCATCCGAGATTTGGGTCGCTGGATACTTTGACAGGACGTCTTTGGTTGGGTGTTATCTGTTACCTGTTAACAGTCGACTCGATATCACCTCTCACAGAGAGCGGCTGGCGCATTCGGACAGGTAGAAGTAAGTGATTTGCACACCCATTCAATTCATCTACAAAGGCACTCATTGCCATCGCGCAGCTGTCCACTAACCTTCCTGGCACGACGAACCGTTACAGTACAGTTATGATGCTCCCTTCCAGAATGTATCTCCTCTTCCTCCGGCTGCGTCTGTCTCCGCCTTCCTAAATAATATTTGCACCGGCCGTATTCCAGCCGCGCAATGCAGCCGACCAGCAAAAACAAAAGATCTGTACAAGTATCGTCCAAATACTGACGCCGTCTGAGGTGAACAAATGAAACCCAAATACACATAAAAGAAAAATGAAACCACCAGAGAGATTATATATGTAAGTCCACTCCAGACAGCTGCACCACATGGTATGTGGGAGGCACTGAAGGAAAAACGCCAACTCGTGTCTTGGGATCCCATGCGGTCGTGGAATTAGAAGAGGTAGATATGCACACGCAATCCATTAATAGTTTGAGCCTAAAACTTCTCCGACGAGCGATCATACATATCGATGATGTTCTCTTGCTCTTGGCGTCAATGGTCGTATCCTGCCCCTCGTTGCCAAGGGCTGGCGTTGTTTGCTGCTCGAAAATTTTGTTCGTTCCGTAAGCTACCTGCTCGTCCGGAAGGCGCTGGGCTGCTCCTCCCGTAGTATGATGGCGGTCCTCCTCCTGGGGCCTGCTGGCCTTGCGATGGTGCAAAGCCCGGGCTCCGCGGCGGCGCAGGCTGGTAGTGTTCACTGAAGTGACCCTCCTTGGCCGCCAATTGCCGGCTGTTCTCGGCTGACTGGCCAGAAAAGGAATCATCATCGTCATCCAGGCCAGCTCGGGATTGGCTGTACGGGTGAGTGCCCTTGCCTTCGCCCCGGGCCGTCGCGCCCAGCGCATCAAGCTCAGTTGTAAGTTGCGTCTGGGACTTGATAAAGGATCCACGGTCGTCGCGCATCGGCTGGTAGCGGGTATCGGGGTTCTTGGTAAAGAGGGCGAATCCGGAGGAGACGAGAACCATGAGCAGAAGGACGAGAGCGAATACAGCGTTGTAGACAAAGAAGATGACTCCCATGACACCGGTTACGATTCCCGGTTGGTTAAAGACCTCGGTGAAGACAAGCAGGAAAATAGAGCTGAGGAAGTTGACCGCGGAAATAGCAATGTTGAAACCGTTAGTCTTCTTGTCCATATAGGGCCGTAGAACAGACACAGCGATCAGAAGGCCAGCCTCGATTAAAACAAGGGCCACAGCCTGGACAGTGCCATTCGACTGAGCAAGTCCAACGAACATGGCCTTGATGAGGAGGTAGCCAAGAACCGGACCGATGAAGTAGTACGCAGCAGCCTTGAACTGCACATAGAGGAAGCCCCACTTGTTGAGTGCCACAGGGTCTGAGTAGAGAATGTAGGCGGGATTCTTGTGCATCGTGATGGAGCGTTGCGCAATCCGAATGACCTTGGACGAGGCCCAGCCAAGAATACCAATCATGCTAACCAGGGTAAAGATGGCCAGTACGACTTCACCAGCCGAGTCGCGCTGCGTGAGCTCCCAGAAGCACAACACCATCATCTGGGGAAAACCAATGAGGATGACGCGGAACATGATGCCCTTGAGAACTGTTTGCCATCCATTTCGGAAATCGACAAATTTGTCGCTCTTCATCTTGCCTGCCTTGACAAGACCTTCGAGAATGTACTTGAAAGCAACAACCAGGAAGATAACAAGAATGATGAAGATGATGAAGAAGGAGTAGCCGGTGAAGAATATGTTAGTCGTCTCCATGTTAGCCTTGAAGCCAACTCGCCTCATTCCGTGTAGGACGACGCGGCCGCCACCTTGGTAGTTGGCGGATTCGGCGTTGCTTCGTCCTATGAGATTTCGTCCTACAAGGCGGTGTATGTGTCGAGAGCTTATTTCCGCCAGACCACGCTTCACTTTTTGCACATCAATGGACATGTTGGAGAGCTGCGAAAGATACGTGGTGGGGGTTCCGCCCGTCGCACGCTGATACCAGGTCGCCATTCTTTGGAGGAAACCAACGCGGATGATGCCCATGCTCCACTGGAAGTTCTGAGTCCAAGCGGCGACAATGGGTGGCAGTGGCACAGCAGTCATTCCGATGAAAGCCTGGGCCTGGAAGTATCCGAAAAGCGACATGGCATTGGCGGCGACGTGCGCAGCAGTGTTCGAGTGGCCCAATCCGGAAGTAATGGCAGACGCAATCAATCCAAGACCGGCAATGACAGCGGTGACCCAAGCAACAGCCTTTTGGTCTACCGAGTGGCTGTTGGACATCTCAGCTTGGACGCAAGCGAGCACCTCGTTGGTCGTGGCGTTCATGATTTTGATACGAACAACGGCGTCCAGGTCGGGAACGGTGTACGCGATCCCTAAGACGCAAACGTTAGTCGAGGTTCACAGAGCAGCGGAACGAGCGGACGTACCGGGAATCTTGCTCATGACATCGGGAGAGATGTCAGCCAGATTCGAATTGAGGACGAGAGAACCGGCGGCCATGGGGCACAAGCCTACGAGGTCCTTGTTGGACTTGTCGCACGGATCTAGCTTCTGCGTGAGGGCGGAGTAGCCATAGACGACCAGCTCCACTTCAGCATTGACATTGCCTGCGATTGTCGACACACCCTCAATATTGAAACTGAGACTGCGGTTGTTGGGTGTGAGGGCGACGAGGAAGAGCGTGGCGGAGAAGCCCGAGTTTGCCAGACATGGGTTGAGCGATTTCGATGTGATGACACGCTCGGCCGATGCGAAGGGGAGGGCGGCGGCGAGGAGGAGGGGCGCTTTCCAGAGCGACGAGAGCAACATGGTGAAGGGCGATGCGTGGTGGTTGAGGCGGAGACGGGCCTCAGGAGGAGCGAGTGTACTCTGCGCGAGTACGGGGACGGGGAGCGGCCAAACCAGCAGGCGACGTCTTCAGCGAGTGTACGGGGGATTTAAACGGCGTATTCAGAAGACGGATATGCGATGTGGTCCAAAGGAAGTCGTGAATGGGTGGGCGGGAAGGCGAACGAGCGTATGGTCAAATGACGGTGGTGGTGTGAAGAGAGGAGGTCAGAGTTGCTGCGACAACTGGAAACCGGGAAGTTGCAGGGCAGCGGGCCAAGGCGGGCTGCTAAAGAGCGGTAGTAGTGCTGCAATAACGAGGCTGGTATTGGTGTGTTTGGTAGCGATTGTGAGGCGCGATCAGCGGAGAGAGCGTCGAGCTGTCCACTGCGTCGCTGCCAGGGAATTATTTGGAGTCGTGAGTGTGACGACAAGAGGGCCTGAGGTGTGCGAGGGCGGTCGCAAGCTGATGAGGCAGGCGTCTCACAGAAAGGGGCGTGAGACAGCCAAGGTCACGGGCAGTGCTAAATGCGTCCGCGCGGCCTCTGCCCGGCGCCGAATGTGGAGAATTGGCTCGGTGACAGTGCAGCAGTGCTTGGACGCGCGCTGTCGTCGGTACAGGGCGTGCTTCAGAAGTGCTGCACGCGGCGGCTGGCAACTGTGGCTGCCGGTCCTAGCGCTGCACGACGACGTCTATTGTGTCTTTGTCTATTTGCACGCTGCTAAAAACAATCCATCCCTCTGTTCTTTGACAAACTGGCCGACAGCGGAAATGCGGCGACGAACGGATGTTGGCAGGCACTTTCGCTGGCCGCATCGGGCAGCTGGGCCTGCTCCGCCACACTCCATCACAAGTTCTCATCTCCAGCTTCCGCAAGCCCAAGTGTGTGCCCGCCATGCCCGGCCAATCGTCCACGCCACGTCCCTGAGCTGGGCAGCCGTGGTGGTGTCGAAGCGCGCTGATTGACCGCTGAGTGATGATTCCGTCCAGCCTATCACGACCCAGCACCCCGCTGCATCGTGTTCGCAATATTGATGCTACTCTGCACCGGGCCTGTGTGTCGCTCCTCCGAACTGCCTAAACCCTCTGGAGCATTCGCATGCGCCATTTGCTGCCGGCAGCCATATCCGCAATAATACCAGCTTCATCCACGCATGTGTAACGGGACTGAGGCATCGAAATCTCCACGAGGCTGCTTGTGTTTTGGATGGGCGATCAGTGTGCTCGGTGAATGAATCCATTTAGCCTATCACGTCGCGCGGGAGATGCTTGGCAACAACTCACGTCTCATCATCGCCAGCCTGGGGACGACCACATCCGCCGTGCAGCTGTTGTGAATTCCTGTCATGGCAGCGATGCCGAGATCTGGTCGGGACGCCAAACGGGCAAAGCAAACATCAACGTCCCGGTGTGCGAGTTCTCTGTACACGCTTTCCCTCAGTGTGCGTGGGACTGAGCTGATTGATCATGCAGCACTCTGCTCAATGCCCAAGGGTCTGCCCTGCTGAATCTCCCAGCCGAGTTGAGAAACCGAGTCTGGTCACATACCCTCGGCGGCCAGTTCATCCATGTCGAAGTCGGATTCGGAAACAAAAAGTCGAAACCGCCCACATTCGAGGAGAATGCCTGGCCGCATTTTGATCCCAACAACCATGCCATCTGGGAGAGGTGGACCACCAATCGATGTCTGAACTACTACCTCTGCAAATCTCCCCTTACTGAGGAAGATGCATACAGACGCTCTATAGACTCATCGCTGAATGAACAGCTTCCCGGAGAGGCAGAGGAGATGGCCAACTACTGGAGGTTGGGAGATGTCTTCCACATTGACGCGTGCAAGCAGCGCCACAAAGAGTGCTACTTGTGGAAGGACCACGACAAAACGGCCCACTGGATGTTGACGCCGCGAGAACAAGCTGAACGCAAGAAAGTCCAGAAAGTTAGCCTTTCCGACATGCTGGGTATGAGCCTCCTCAAGACGTGCTCCCAGATACACCAAGAGGCTAAATACTTTCCTTTCTCTGAAAACACTTTCGGTTTCCGCGAGGTTCACGCTTTAGTATGGTTCCTTTCCATCCTCACAGGTCCCCAGAGTAATGCTGTCAGGGCGTTGTGGATGTTCTGGGCCGCGGGGGGGATGAGCTCAATGATTGATACCAGGCAGTGGAACAAGTGGCTCTTCACACCAAATCTACTTGACCGCCTCCAAGGAATTCGCGTGATCCACCTATCCATCTCCATCGTGCATGATGGAATGGGCGTCAACGGACCCCTCCGTAGCCAGCACAACAGTGTTTACCTAGACCACTGGGTGGTTGGACTCGATCGTCTTCGCGAGCTACCTTTGAAACAGGCGACTGTCATTGTTTCGGACGAGCCAGAGTCGAAGTTTGGCATCAACGGCTACTCAATGAGCAAGTACTTGAACTACGGGTGGAATAATGATCACGAGAACTGGCTGCATCTGCGAGACTTGGAGTGCTTTACCGCGAATGAGAAGAGGGAGTGGGCAGAGCAACTGAGGAGGCGACTCTTAAAAGAGGACGAAGGAATCGTGAGAGCAATGCCAGATTTGGAGGAAGATTTGGGTTGGGCTCCAGCCTCATAGCTCAGTTTGTATCGTCTCTCGATTTTTACATCTCTCTCCTGCTTATGGAAAGAAGTAACGGCATAATATTACACATCTTCACTCGTGTACAAATCCTCCGAGCTGCCATGTCGTATATCATCTGAAACAGCCGCATCTGCATCTCAACCTGTCGAATCATAGCCAGCTACATCTCGTCTAAGTGGACAACATGCGTACAAAGTCCAATCTCAAATTTCGTTGAGAATGACAAACTGCACTGCCCCAATCATTCGCGTCCATCCACGTAGATCTTAATCTTTACCCGCGCCCGTGAACCGAGTCAGTAAGGTCGATGCGCAACACACGACTATATCCAACACATGTCTTTCTATTAATTTCTTGGCCGTGGTTGCTCAGATGGCGCTCCTTCATAATCCTTCAACGCTCTTGCCCACACGTGTGTGCAAGGTGCATAAGCGCCTCACCCGAAACCCGTTATCCGTCTGACACCGATTTCGCACAATCCCGAGCACGAACCACTAGTTTCGACGTTCGGAGTTGTACATTCGAATCTGTTTCAAGCCCTTTTCCCCCATTGTATGTATCAGCTTAGTAGACGGCTTGTTACTTGGGGTTGGAAGCAGTGATGGAGATTTCCTGTTTGGGTAATTGGGTAGATAGTCGGGGATTACCGGGATTACTCTTTGGAGGTGGAAATTTGAAAAGAAAGGATGAGTGAGGCGTGGAGTGGGGACGATGGCGGAGTGCGACGGAGTGGAGTCGCCCGTTTCCATTGCACACATATCCGAGAAGCTAGCGGCGTCGCCAAATGCTTCTTTCTAACTAGGACAGGTAAACATTCGTAGCTCAAGATGCAGTGCAATGGTGTCAGTGGTAAGATCCAGGAGAGTAAATTCTTCTTCTTGCTTTTCAAGGCTAAATTTCTCAACGTCATCTCCCCTTAGTCTGCATTTTATACCGCGCTTTATAGCCTGTAAACAGCCTTTGATACGTCCTATCTAAGGTACAAATCATCCTAGCAGATATAGCCGAACCGGATGCTCCACTCAAGATACTTGATTTCTGCGTAGAGACGTCAAAATTCTGCACATTATGGTGCTTTCTGTATTTGTTGTCTGCCTAATTATACATGCCTAGAGAGCAACACTGCTCTCTCTCTATACTCCCATTACTGTGTACTAGCGGTACTTCTTTTCCTCAACCTACCTCTCCAAAACTTGCCCTCGAAAGTCTTCACATGCGTTTGCATCTGATTTATTCGCTCTCATCCAAAACTCCTATTCACACTGTTCATCAAGAAGGCCTCTGTACATTCCTAATCATTTGTCAATTTCTTTACAAAGGGTTAAGAGGGATCGCGGTCAGCATGACTCCACTAGAGAATCAGATATGAATCCTTAACAACACAAGTGAGTGCGAATAAATAGTGGGACGCGCAATTGACCGTCGAAGAAGGAATCTAGAGCCGCACTTGGGGGCGCTGTTATCCTTTTGCTAAAGGATCTGACTCGTTTACATTCGCTTCTGCTTTCCAGAGGAAATTTTTGCAATTTTGAAGCAGGGAGAAGAGTGGCGGTAGAGAAAAAGAGGATTTTTGCGCGCCTTGCTTTACAGGAACTATACTCTTTTTTAGGACAAAAGAACGGGAACGAGTAAATGTAAACGTAGGTCTGCTGGCGGAGCAAACAGGAGGCAAACATGGCGCAGCATTCATGGCTATGAAATCACGCAGCGAGAGGGTAACACCTCTCCACCTCTTACCTCCAAATCATCTACACCTCTCTCCACCTATTTTGTCTCCTCATATCCAATTACAATTCTCTATCCGCCGACCATGGCGCACGACGAAAGAAACGACGAAGCCTACAAGCAGAAGCTCAAAGACTTCTTCTGCCGCACGCACCTTGTGAACCAACAACAGCGGCTCTTTACTCGCCTTCAAGCTCCCATGGAGTTGTTGCCGCCTCCCTCAGAGCACTATCTTGACGATTAAGAGTGGCCCTTTTTACAGGCCCTCTTATGCTGCAGTCTAGCATGGAGCGCGACGATAACTAGGAGATGGGAGATCAAAGTTCAGGCTTGAGAATATAAATGATATTCACCAAAGAAAAGAATTAAGTAATATCTAAAACTCCTACCAATGCAGTAACTCCGCTTTGATCCCAGCTCTAGTTGACGGGAATCAGCACACCTCTGTATCGCATGCCTCCTCCGCTCAGCGTAGCCATGGCTCTTGTGATACCTTCCTCGGTCATGGGAAATTCCATGTTGATCGGCTTGATCTGATGCTGCGCAGCGAACTGGAGCATGTGGCGGTGGATGTGGCGGGCAGCGACAACAGAGCCTTGAACGCGGATGCCGCTCATGATGAGTGGCATGTAAGGAATGGTGAACTCGTCGTTTGAGACTGTGAGGGGGAAGATGGTGCTGTCGGGGGCCATGATGGGGAGGATAAGGCTCCAGTCTGCATATATTAGAAGTCCGCCAGTTTCTATGAGGTAATAAGCTGTTACTTACCAGGCTGCACACTCGTAGTAACGAGCAGACAATCCAACTTGCGGCCAATATCCAACTCCTTCTTTCCCTTCATGGCCACAAATTCCCTCGCACCCAACTTCATTGCCTCTTCTTTCTTGCTCTCGGTTCCCGAGAACACAATCACATCGCAGCCCATCTTGCTCGCAAACTGAATCGCGAGATGGCCCAGGCCACCCACACCCATGACACCGACTCTGTCGGTCGGCTGGATATTGTACATCTTCAAAGCGTTGAACACAGTTGCACCACCGCACATCAAAGGCGCGGCCTCCGCATCGGTCATGTTATCCGGAATCCTGAACAAAAATGCTTCTCTCCAGACAGCATGGGATCCAAAGCTGCCCTGGTCGAGATCAGCAAAGCCGTACATGGCACGCTCCTCGCAGAAGGTTTCGCGGCCGGTGAGACACCACTCGCAGTGTCCGCAAGCGTCGTGCTCGTATCCCCATCCGACGCGGTCACCCTTCTTTAGGTTCTTGACCGCGGGCCCGAGTTCTTCGACGACGCCGGCGCCCTCGTGGCCGAGAGCCATATCAGCGTGGCGGTAGTGCTCGTCGGTGCCGCAGAGACCCGAGGCGGTGATTTTGACGAGCACATCGTCGTCCTTAAGGTCGGGTCGAGTGGTTTGGGATTTGACGATCTTGCCGTCTTTTGAGCCCTTGAAGACGGTGAATGTAGGCATTGTGATGTTATTGACGTTGTTGTCAATGAAGAAAGATTTGGAGATTGAATTGGAAGAATGTGGGTGTGTAATTAATTGGTCGATGAATGGATAGAGAAGCTGAATTGCTGATGGAAGGAAGAAACGAGAGAAGAGACAATCCAATGGTATATATATACCTATCGGAGCACAGCACTGTTGCTGATAAAACAAACCCAAGCTAGGACCGTAGATATGAATGACGTCGGGCGCTGGTAATGAGGGGCAATTCAAAGTGGACACCCACGATATCAATTTCAGGATTTTCCATGTCGGCCCGTCACTGGGAGCAGCCCTCGACGCTGCCATCAGGCAATTGATTGGCCGGTCGCCCCAGTTTGGGAGTTGAGGCAGATGAAATTCTATGCCAGTCGATTAGTCCTCGCATTCAACACATTATTCAGCATCTGTTCTCTGTATCAAGTCGTGTTGCGGAGTACCGCATGGACGGTGCTGACCGGATCGGGCAATTTGAAAGAGAGTTTTACACATGGCGTTGGGGTTCGCTAGCCAATGGAAAGCGAGGGAGCTGATTAGAAAGCAGACGGCGGGCGCTAGTCCGCCAGACATGTCACTACTCCGTCAGGCTAGAGATACGAGGTGAGCATGGGTAGGCATGAAACTTCAGAATCCCCATTGTTCTAAATCGCAGAAACTAAGCGCGCGCCGCAATCGACCGATAATTAGGTGACGTAACAAGTATTTGGACTACTTGTGCGAGAAGCAAGGAAGCTGGACATTGAGCGAGCCAGTTAGGATCGATACCGAGGCGACCGAGGCGACCGAGGCCCGAAGATTTTCCAACTCATCTCCAAATAAGCCTCATCCGAGAGTTTTCGTGACGGCAAGCGCGCGGGAGTGCCCGTCGTTGAGATTTGGCTTTCGGGATCGCGCCCCCGTTGATGCTAGTTACCCGCAGCTTGATTACTTTTATGTCGCAATATGTCAGCACAAAGGAGAAGAGTGAGGCTTGTTCCCGCTTCTTATGTCCGCGAAGAAAGGAGTGGACAGTGTTGGAATTACATCTATTCTAGACAGAAACGAGAAGGAGAAAGAAAAGTGTGCGCCCTGCTGTCTTGCTGTCGACATGTGAGAAACATCAAGCCTCATTGACCAAAAGATTCTTCCCCTTCACACTCACCCATTCCAAACCAAAAGCGCAGAAAAATGCTATTGCCGTGACTGCGGCTGCAAGGTAGAAGGGGGCAACAAGCGCCGTGTTGTACGACAGGAGCACGGCTGGTAGCTGTTCAGGAGTCACATTCCTGTGGACTGCTGTAGTACCCCCAGCGATCAACTTGAGGATATTGACTCCCGGGGCATTTTTGATTAGCTGTTTGACCAGCTGCTCATTGAAGATGGTCTGCGAAATCGCGGCGAACAAAGCCCCACCAAACATTTGGAAGAAGGTGACTGTTGATATCCCGACTGGAGTGTCAGCAGCACTTAGCACAGCTTGCACGGAGACAAGGGGTGCCGTCATGAACGATCCGACTCCCAATCCATAGATAACCTGGTAGCCAATCCAGTATGAGTTGCCGGAGTTGACTTCGAAGGTTGTGAACAATCCAGAGCCGGTCGACATGAGCGCGACTCCACCAATTATCCAAGGATCTAAAGGACATCAGCATGAGCCTAAAGTTCATTCAAAGTTGATGGCACTGACTGTAGTATCCAAGCTTCGTAATCAGAACTCCGGAAAGTATACTGGTAAAGATTTGGGCCAGAATTGCTGGAAGAAGGTTGACACCCGAGGTGACTGGCGTGGCTCCTTTGATAACCTGGAACCATTCTGGCATCCACAAACCAAAGATTGTCTGCGAGCCCATACCAAACATGGCAGTTATGCTAGCCCAAAGCACGGTTTGTTGGAGGAGGATAGAAGGAGGGAGCATCCCCATATCTCCAGCACGCCACTGCCAAAGTGCAAAGATGACGAGAATGACGCCGCCGCCAACGAAGAGGCCGATGATGCGGCCTGAAGACCAAGGGTAGGTAGATCCACCCCATTGTAGTGCCATCAAGATCATAACGATAGCAGGAATAAAAAGCGCAGCACCAACGAGGTCCAGCCTCTTTATCTTCTCTGAAAGGGCATCCTTCTCTACGTCGCGTGCGGGAGGATGGAAAATGAAAATGAGGGCAACGATCGTGAAGGCACCGATTGGCAAATTGAGATAAAATATCCATCTCCAGCTGGAAGGAATGTAAGCAGCCTTCTATACATGGGGAAACTAACACTGACGTTACATGCTGCGTGAACGCTCCACCGATGAGAGGTCCAGCAATTGTCGAAATGCCGAAGAGAGAACTCAAGATACCCGTATACAGCGCCCGGTTACGGAGAGATACAACGGCGGCTACGATGGAAAGTGTTCCAGACATAAGACCCGCTGCTCCTGCTCCTGCGATGGCGCGACCGATGATGAGCATGGGAGACGAAGTTGCAGCGCCAGAAATGAGGGAACCGAGTTCGAAGATAAGGAAGAACACCATGAAAGTCCACTAACCAACGTCAGTGTTCGTCCTTTTAAGGACTGCTCAGTTATGAGCGGGTGTAGGCCTACCTTGAGAGAAAAATTGGAGTATAGTTTCCCACTCAAGGGCTGGAGGGCGCACCTGACCCGTCATCAGAATCGACAATAGTGAGTGTTGATGAGAGAAAAACTCACAGACTGAGCAGGTATCCACTCATATACCACCCAATGTCTTCTGTCGAGTGAAATTTCTCCGTGATAAGCGGAATCGCTGTTACTAGGATGGACATGTCGAGTGCGAAGAGGAATATCGCGACACCAAGTCCGCAGATCAGTATATAGAGCTTAGGGCCGGACATGAACTGGTCCTCGGACTCTTTTTTGTTCTCTTCTATTGGGGTGTTCGTGTCTTCGGCGAGGGAACTCTGTTTTGAACCCATCACAGCCTCAACCAGCGAAGAGGCTTTTGCATGGTTGGAAGGATCCATTGCAAGAGATTCAGATAAGCAAAAAATGGGGAAAAATGACAAGTATGGCGATTGCTCACGATAGACGAAAAGCAGGATAGGGATGAGGATTGTGAACTAGTGTTGAGATGAGAAAGGGAAAGACTAAGTAGCAAAGACAACTGCTATCTTTAAAGAAGCCTTCTTCCGGTTTTTCGTCCTGTAAGTCGAATCCTTCCTGTATAACTCACGTTGCGCTGCTTAGCCTTCCTCTGGACGTGGGTCTTGACCTCTGAGGAGCCACGGGCCGGACAGGAATCGTAGCGGCAAGAGCCACATGGTGACTTGATTCTCTCAATCTGCACGTTCTGGACATTCTCGGACGAGTTTCGAGCTTCTCTTTTGTTCACCGTCGGAATCGGAGAATGGTCGATGACTTTTGCCGTCGCATATGTCTTGTTGGACGTAAGTGAGCGTTCGAGCGGAACAATTCTGAGCGCCGGTTTCCGTCGGGATGAGACGAAAACAGAAAAAGTGCACTAACTCCCTCCAATGAACGTCCTATCCATCAACGCCAACACCAACCATCCTACATATATCAACGTCTCCCCCGACGGCGGCGGGCAGCTTCATCGTTCATTTCCCGTCCTACCCATGCCGTCGGACGATGCAAGGAAACGGAAAGCGTGCCAGGCTTGCACGCGTGCGAAGGCGAAATGCTCGCCATTTGGCGACAGGCTGGATCTATGCTATCGATGTCAAAGGTTGAACAAGGAGTGCGTGTTCAACGAAGTGGCTAGGAAACGAGGAACAAAGACGCGCTCGTCAGTATTCATTTCTTTTGGTATTCACAATGCTCGAGTTTTGTTCTTAGCCACACTGTGGATTGTCACCTACGTAGAAAAATTAGTGGGACTTTGAGGTCTTATTTCCTACCTCCTGGCACATGCAGAGGGTAGCGTGGGTGGAAATCGATTCTCTTGTCTCACGGCTAGTCTGAGTGATCAGGCCGGTTGCAAGAGATTTTTCCTTACGGTAGAATTCCGCCTTTTCCAACATGCCTACCTACGTTATGCAACCCTCCTTCTCGTAATTACTCAATTTCCGACCCTTCCGATCTCTGTTCACAACAACCTGTATTGTTCTTTCACTTCAATGGGCCACGTCTTGCACCTGCCTCGCTTGACCAGGCTTTCAGCACGTCGCTTATCACTGTGACTGACTTAGATAGGCAGGCGCGTGAAACAATTAGAGCAACGTGTAGAGAGCCTGATCGATTTACTAGGCGCCAACGGCCAACCCGCCGGAACTCAACCAACTGAGAGCGAGCCAGTCACGACCGCATCTAGGAGCGTTGTCACGAGCGGGTTCTTTTATCCTACAGTACCCCCAACTGACACAGTGAACCCTACCAACAACTATACTACTCCTGCAGATACACCAGAAGGCCTCTCAATAAAGCATGGCGAAGTCAAGGCTTTCGATCCCATCGAAGCTGGGATCCTCAAAGAGGATCGTGCTGGTTACCTTCTGGACCAATTCAGAGATTCTTTCGTATTGTCCTTCCCTTTTGTAGTGATACCCAGGTCTGCCACTGTCAATACGATGCGCCGATACGAACCATTTCTCTTCCTCGCCATCATGGCAACTATGACCTTCGAAACGCCTTCAATCCAACACACTCTCGCCGAAGAGCTCAAAAGCCAAATAGCGTCACGGATCATCGGCCACTCGCACAAAAGCCTCGAGATTCTACAAGGACTACTGGTCTATGTGGCATGGTACCATTCCTTCTACAGACCAAAGAACCAACAACTGGCAATCGTTTTACACTTATGTCTTGCCATGGCCCAGGATCTCAACCTGACCAAAGGTTCGAAGAACAAGGCGCGCAAGCCAACACCGCTGGGAAATATGCGCGACTCAACGGAGCAGTCTGCGGCTGAGATGCGAGCTTTCCTAGGAACTTATTTCGTTTTGGCGGCGTGGGTATACACCTGGCTATACTATAGTGCAAAACTCATTGAAGCTGACTGGGCTAGATTTGCGCAAGCCTTCCGGAAAGGCAGCACATTGAGCCACACCAAGTACATGGCCCAGTGCTGCAGAACCCTCACCGAGGAACAAGAAAATCCTACCGACGCTTTGATTGCGCCTCTCATCAAGATGAGCGAGTTGATGTGCCGTATCAACGACCACTTTTCGTATGATGACGTCGACCAAGCAGAAATCAAAGGCGATATGATGCTAGAAATGTCCATGAGCAACTTCCGCAGCGAGCTGGAGCGGATCAAAGACACTATACCTCTATCCGTACAGCCGAATAGTAAGTTTCCAGCGCTTCTCAGCCCTATCCATGCCGTCTAATCACAGAGATCAACAGAAACCTTGAAGCTCTATACTGGTTTGCTCGACATGTGGATCCACGAGTGTTGCCTCCACAGTTCACTTTGGACTCCATCAGCTAACAACACCACAACTGCGTTCTCCGCCTCAAGAATCAACACTCTCTCCCACACCCTCCAGGCCGTCAAGGCATATCTCAACACGCTCCTCGACACGCCCCAAAACTCGCTCTACCATCTTGCTTTTCCCTCTTGGTCGGGCTGGTTCTACGCCGTCATCGTAGCCTGCAAGCTGGTCTTCCTCTCATACAACGAGCACTCCGGCCAAAGCAGCCTCGATGCCTTGCCTCACGAACTGAATCAATTCCTGCCAGACCATTTCCGATCCAGCCATACAACCCATCCATCAAACCCATACCCGCAATCTACCTATTGGGATCCAGTCTCCGTTGCTGGAGAAGCCGGGATCTTAGAGTTGTTCGAGAGGTTTGTCGAGAAGTTGAAGTTCACGTTTCCGCCTGAGGAGGACGACTGGAGCGATGAGACGGTGGACAGGGATCCGTTATTCAACATTACGTGTCTGCAGCGGAGTTTGCTCAATGGGTTCAATAAGAAGATGAAGGAGTACACATCAAGATCTCACAACACCACCACCAACAGCACGACCAACGCCGCCCCTTCTTCCCACCAACCCAACTCCAACACAGATACCGACGACACTGCCAATAGTAATACTACTACTATCAACCCCATAGCGCAGTACATCCAATCCCGCGCCCTACATCCCACACCAACGCCCTACCACGGCGTGCCCTCTCCCTTTCGCCCCCTGCACCCAGGGGTTCCAAACGACAACAACAGCGAGAACCCAACCGCGTTCCTGCTCGACCAGATGCACAAACAACCCGTCCCCGGGTTGACGGCGTTGAATTTCAACGCGCTGAATTTCGAGGGTGTTGAGTTCAACACCGATGGCAACGAAAAAGCGATGGCAAATGAAAGTGACGGAGGCGGGGTGAGCGGCCACGACGACTGGGTGTGGGAGGCCATGATGCAAGACTTCAGCATGCCCGGGATGTAAGCTGCGCAGCCGCCAGCAAGGCGGCGTTTAGAACTGACCAGCTCGCCGTCATCTCGTCCCAGACAACGCCCAGAATGTTTAAAAAAAAATTCTATGCAAGATCTTCCCTTCCCGCATGTCCAGAGCCGCAGCAACCCGGCCTGTGGCGTCGGTATTTACCGCCACACTTACCTTTTTTACACCGCCAATCCTTGTAACAGGGAGGAAAATCTCTGCAGGTCCGAAGCTGCATAATCGGTGCGCTAACGGCATCCAGAGCGTGCCGCGTTCCGGAATGTACACCAAGTGGATACAACGTGTAAAATGGGTGGAATGCGGGGAACCTTGCTGGAACGTTTGACTTCAACGTGTTCTCGTCAGGAGGCAGATCAAGTGGTACGATGTGTCAGGATGGGTTAATGTATTCTGAGGTGCGCAATGTGAGTGAGATGCATGACGGGC
The DNA here is from genome assembly GCA_001599595.1 of Beverwykella pulmonaria. Taxonomy (NCBI): domain Eukaryota; kingdom Fungi; phylum Ascomycota; class Dothideomycetes; order Pleosporales; family Melanommataceae; genus Beverwykella; species Beverwykella pulmonaria. Next base: position 1,719,560 of record BCHH01000005.1, read on the forward strand.
GGAGGAGCGGAAACTGAGGACAGAGGCAAGACATGCAGAGCATCCCATTGAGTGAATCCCATGCCCAGGTCAGCAACGCACACTTTCACAATCGCAGACAGCAAGCAAAGCGTAGTTATGGAAAGTTGGAAGTCGTATCAATGTATTAACTATTTAACCAAGCACCATGCTCCCAAACAAATCAGCAAAAAGGAACATTTGATCGTTCCGCCCTCACCGGCGCGCAATAATCCTGGGTATATCCTTCGCCGCCGCTGGTTGTGAAAATGTTTCAAACAAGTATAGCTGCTTGTGCCTGCCCTCTTCGCAAGGCGGCTCTGGCTTTCGTGCTGGGTATCAATGCAATGGTGCTGCCATTTCGCTGAACGCCCAGATGGTGGCCAAAACTCCTTGGTGGTTGTTTGATGATGAAAATGAAATCAAAGGCTTTTCGGTGTCATGGTATTATGTACAGATGCTGGTGTGTGGTGGATTAGGGGAGTGGGTGTTGGAGGATGGAAATGTGGAGGGATGCAGCTCCCCAAAAACGCCTTGCTCGCAATGCTTGTCGATGAATGTCCGAGAATCAGAACCAGCTCGTCATCGGATATTGGTGAAACGCCGTGAACCGTGATAGAAGAAGCCGTAGAAGGCCGATTGGAATGCGTAGACAGCTCAACTCGATGCTTAGTGGGAGAACTGGCGGGAGACCCTGTGCCAGGCGCCCTCGATGCTGCGGCGAACACCGTTCTCGCTCTCGGAGGAAGACTGAGAGGAAGTCGAGTTCTGGCGGTGGGGACGCGGGTTCATTTCGTTGACCGTGTTGCCGGCTCCGCCACGGCCGACGTGGTAGACGGGTGCGGCGTGCTCGCGGAGGCGCTCCTGCTGGGCGAGTTCCTCATCGAAGCTGAACATGGCGCGCTCCTTCTCGCGGTGGACGTTGCCGGCTCCGCCGCGGCCAGTGGTGAAGAGAGCGTTGGATGGCGGGGGAGTCAGCTTGACGAGCGAGGCGGGGCCAGAGGCGTTGCGGCCGCTGGAGACAGAGGCAGGGTTGACGCGAGTGGCATTGCCAGCGCCGCCACGGCCAGCGTAGTAGATGTGGGAGGCCGGGACGGACGGGTGGGGCTCGGTGATGTGGTAGGAAGGCATTTTCTTGGTGGTGGTAATGGTGGTGGTGTTGAGGTTTTGTTGTGGTAGTTGCTGGTGGTAGTGGTGGATGTTGGAGTGGATGTTGGGAGTTGGTGGTATATCGAGTGGCGAGTATCAAGTGTTAGGTCTGGAAGATCTGGGGTAGTAATTTGTAGTAGTGTGGAAGATCTGGTGCTGCAGTGATGTGATGGTCGAAAGAGGAACCCCCGGACAGGCGTCTTATATACCTGAGGTGACTCAACCACCATGGCGAACAGCATGAGTGAGCACCATGGTCCCAGACCAGCGGACCAGAAATCTCTGCGGCGCCGAACCAGAGCATCGTGACACAGCACGAGCGGGCTCCGCTGCGCAGGCGGCCCCTGGACTTGGCCGGCCTGTCTCCAGCACTTTGCAGTTAACGGCAACCGCTTGATCATGCGTGCGTCGAAACGCGCAGACAGAGAAGACGTCGACCTTCGTTGCCCAGCGAGGCGCGTAGCCAGCCCGAGCACGCCGTCTTGGCGCCGGATTCGATCGCGTAATAGTGCGCCTCGCCTGCACAGCACCTGACGCCCTGCCGCCACGGCGACTGGTCGCACCCGTTTCTGTTACCCCCAGGAAACTGCCAGAAATATCGACTGCAAATTTCTGCGCCCAAGGCGCCATCGCGCGCCCTGAGATGGTGACGCGAACTGACGCTGCTGGCGTTGCAGAACAGAGCAAGCCGGTGCGCGCCCGCTGCGACCGCAGGCGAGCCGCGAACGAAAGCATCTCGTCTGAATTTTCCGGCCGCCCCTCCACACCGCGCCCTCTGTTTTTCCCTCAGCTCGTCTCGCCATCCGCCATCGTGAGCTGGTTGCTGGTGTCGTCGTTGACCGTCTCCCGGTCGACGACAGGTGGTGCGTGGTGTGCCCTGGTCCGATCCATTTGTGACGGCCCTGGTTCGCAATTAGCTCGCTGTGCAGCGCTCGACAGCGGACATGCTGCAGGAACCAACAAGCTGAGCACGCCCTCGCTGGCTCTGGTCCTCGGTGGTCCTCTGCCGCACGGCAAGCGCTGGCATCTCTCGTCCCCGCCCTGGCTGAGGAACCGGCGGTCTCGAGCATTCTCCTCGGCTGCCGAGGCCGTCGCGCATGACGTCGACCATCGTGAGATGGCGAGATTCGAGGTTGGAGCCAGGGGCGAGGTCCCAGTTCCAGTCTACTGTCGCTGGCTGGACTGGGCTGAGCTGGTCAGTCACCGGACGGGCCCTCCGCCTTCCAGCGCTTCCCTGCCAAACGCGCGCAATGTCACCGTCACTGATCGTCGCCATTCGCAGCACCATTGTCCCCTTCGCGCTCGTCACTCGCCAGTCATAGAAATGACAGAAAACGGCTTACAGGCCCTTTTTGCGCTCTGCCGTCATGTCTGCTGTGGCACATGGCGCCATCTAGCGCCAAATATCCAGCGCATCGCCTCATCGCTCATTTCAAACACCAAAAGTCACCAGGTCAGCCCATGACTAAAAAAACTCACGATCCTTGGCGGCACCCACGGCATTCTCGACCCCTTTTTCTTCACCGTCTATTTTGCTATTTCGCTTCTGCTTCGTCCACGCGGTAGCTGCTGTACGCATGTACACGCTGCTGCTACTGCCAGCGCCAGTGCCGGTGCATCATTTGACTTGCGCCCGAATCGTAGGGTATCCCAATGAGCAGGAAGGGGGAAAAAAAAACGCCATTCATGCCCTGCAACGCTCAATCCGCAACCCGTCTGACCTGCCGCATAGGATGCCATGCCGTGACAAAAGTTAAGTAACAGAAACCCTCCAAGAGCAAAAATGCGGTCAGCAACTCACTATAGATGCGGGGAAGTAAACGACTTGCTAGCACTCCCGAGCTGCCGCCTACAAAGCTCAGGAAACCAGCCCCATTCCAGTCTGACGTGTAGATCTGTTGAATATCCGGCCTCCCGCCAGGCAAGGTAGCGCAGTGATGCTGGGTCGCCGGGTCTGAGCGTTCCGAATCCATGACTAACGCCGCACCCCAAGCGTCCTGCAGCCTTCCCGAACGATGCTTGAGCTTTTGCGGAGGCGGGAAGGCCGCCTGTTGAGAACCGCAGGCCTGCCAAATGAAGGCCTGCGATGCCACAACGCGTGCGCCCTAGGCGAATTTGGTGTGGATGATGTCCGGATTCTCCTGCCACTCGTCCTTCTCCACCCACATCTGCACCTCCGTGTTAGCTTGACAGTAGATGCATCGTTTCATGACACAAGAAACCTACCTTTTTGAATGTACTCAGGCCAGCGAGGATGCTGCCGCCCGTCCACGTAGTGTATATCCGCTCTGGAGGCGCCAGGATCTTGATCCGCATGTCCTTCACCGCCAGTCGCTGTACTTCGTGAAGCAGCCTGTTGCCGAAGCCCTTTGTCAGTGTGGAGCCCCCAGAGAGCACAATGTTTCCGTATAACGACTTGCGGAGGTCCATGTCGGTCCGATGGATGGCCTCGACCACGATCTGGTGCACACCAGGGTACTCGAGTCCGATAATCTCAGGGTTAAATAGAATCTCCGGCGCCCGGAATCGCTCTGCGCCAACCTGTACATAACATGTCAGTCAGCTCGGTGCCAGCTGTTGTACTTGACGTTCGGCCCACCTTCAACTTCTGCCCATCTGGCAGCATGTACTCGACGCTCTTCCCGTCCGTTCTCGCGGCGCCCGACCACTCCTTCTCCTCTTTCGCAGGGTCCAGCGCAACATAGCCTGTTGTCTCCTTGATGTGCTTGACCGTCTCCTTCTCCGCGCTGGTGTGGAAGATTCGCCCGCTTTTCCTCAGCAGTTGCTGCATGTGCTCTGTCACGTCTCTGCCCGCCACGTCTATCCGTCTGATGCTGTTGGGTATCGCGAATCCTTGGAACACAGGTACTGCGTGTGACACTCCATCTCCAGAATCCAGCACGATTCCAGTGGTCTTGCCCGAAGCGTATAGGGAGAGCACGGCTTGCACCGAGGTGTACAGGGCGGGAACGTTGAACGTCTCAAAGAGGATCTGGGCGGCCGTGTCGCGGTTTTCTCGGGGGTTTAGTGGCGGTTCTGTGAGGAGGACTGGGTGCTGCGGGGCACGAAGAGAAATTAGCTTCCGCCTTCTCTCATAGCAATCGAGCTTGCGAGGTGCGACTCACATCTTCGCTGACCGTTTTCAATTCCTCTGTGTAAACATACTGCCATATCCTCTCCATGTCGTCCCAGTCTGTGACAATGCCATGCTCGAGCGGATAATTTATCTTGAACAGACCCCTATACTGTTGTGCCTGCGGTCCGATGAACACATCACCCTCCAGAGCACCTGCCATGGTCCGTATGTGTTTCGGCCGGCCGACAAAGGAAGGGAAGAAGCATTTGGGCACGTCTTGTCCCGCAAAGCCCGCGCGGATGGTGCCGCTGCCGTTATCGAGCACGATGGGCGCATTGTGGAGTCTGGAGCCCATTGCGGGGGAGCTGGCAATCTGAGATTAATGAGTTAGAGGCGACAGTGACGCTGTCGTATTCGCAAGGAGAGAAAGAGATAAGGCTGCCTGAGGTCGTGAGGGAGGAGCTATATTGATGAGTGCATCTTTCGTGGTCGACAGCTCCAAAGTCGCGAAACAAACCACCGACGCGAGATTGGAATTTCGGCAGGGATCCCTAGCTACTATCACGTGCACACAGCTCCTACTTCCGATCGAAATCTCGACCGACTACATGATTGCAGCCAAATTTGGTAAGAGATTTGTACTGAATTTCGTTGAATCTGCTTGAATCGGGCCATAGTGTAGTGAAAATGTAGCCTAGGCTACTTTAGAGGACCAGAGTTTCCTTCTGACTTCTACTAACCATAGATTGTATCAAGGTAAAAAATCAATTGACTTGGCATGTTGAAAGGGTTCTGCTACCGGAACATTGGAGGAGGCAGGAAAGCTCTCATTAAACAATGCAATCTCAACTGCGACCACATGCTTCGTGGTGCCTTTTAGGAGACTTGGACAGTCAGCAGTCGACCAGACTATGCCAACCTCCAAGGAATAACAAACGTCAATCTATGAGAAACCACTGCCAGATCTTGTACGTGCGCGTGAGTCATCGATATGATGCAATAAATATGGAGTGATGATGAGTTGAGGGTCTCTTTCAAAACCTTTCCGTGCATGCGTCATTTATGCGCCATCCCCAAAGTGGCGCGGTGGTAAGACGTCTAGAACTGATCCCCAACTGAACATCTCCGACATCTCCGATTCTGACTTCAATCTCTCGTTTCTTGCTGCCAGAAAAGCCAGGTGCTTTATTGCGGTATGATGGGTGTTTCTTGTGCAGAACTTGACACTAAGCAGGAGGACTCTTCACACATACAATGGCCTCAAGTGGGGTTAGGCCAGTGGCTCTGGATCCTAGCTGATGCTTTTTATAAGCACAAAGTGCTTGTAGGAATGCACTTCGTGGGTCCATTCTCAAAATTCACAGGAAGCATTCAAAAGCGCTGGCTTTTGAAATATTGGCTGGAGCTCTCGCATTAAATTTTCAACTGCGTGCCATGCTATGGAAGCCAGCCAAGAGACAGCCTTCTACAAGTTACTGCACGATACTTTACGTATGCTGCAAGGTGACGCCTTTCGCTGGCTAGTGCGAGAATGGATTGTATACATCAGGATGTAGTACAAAAAGGTAAAACATACTCTCTACGGAGTTATTGTCGATCGCGACTACTCTATCCACTTTCGGTGTTGTTTCTTACGCTCGAGGGGTTGTGGTTGCCTTGCTTTACGAGGGTGTCTTTCAAGCCTACAAATAACAAAGATTCGACCAGAATTTCTTGCAGTGAAAGAAAGCCTTCGCCGGCACTCTGTTATTTATTTTTCCAATCTACCTGTTTGCTCCAAGCTACCTGCTTCTTCCAATATATCCTGTCAATCCCTATCACCTCTGCTAGGCCCTTTTTCTGCCCCCGTTTGTAGTTTGGATAGGGAACAGATTAGACTAGACTCTCGCTAGATGCTCACTGCGATACATGCCATTATACATTTGTATGCTCGTGTAATATTTTAGACTTTCATTCGCTAGACAACCTTTCATTTACACTCTGGGAGTGTATAGTACCGAGTTTGAAATCTTCGCAAATGGGTGTTTGTCGGTCTCTTTTTGTGGGTACTTAAATCTTAGAGATACATGAGTAACGAGACCACTATGTGATGCCTGTCAACTTGAGTAGAAATTACCTATCGGCACAACCTCCCACCAAAATTGTCCATGCATCCCCATATCACATATGCCTGGCACGTTCTCATATTTCAGACTAAAATCCACCAGAGTCCCATAAGCATTGCCAGTTTGGCTTTTTGGTAGCAGTTTCAGGCCCTGTAATGGCGTGTAAATGTTTCAACTTTCTAACTCTTTACGTATTATATGCCTGTTCTAGATTCCGCTGTATTGAAGTGAGAATGATACCATGCCGAAATCTAGCATTTCTTTTAAGAACATATGAGTGCAACTCCTCGTTCTCTCCCCATACTCATAATGGTGTACTATTTCCATACATATTATAGACGAGCACGCTTGTCATCGCATAGACCGGCGAACACGCCACTCCATAACATTAGATTCAAGGAATTTGAGTCAAGCTCAATCAAACCAACATTGTCGCTTAGACTTTCACATTCGTTCAATGCACTGTCTTTTAGCTTCCATCATTCCCCGAAGAAAGAAGGGCCTCAGCATGCAGCAACGGTGGGCATCTTTGTCTTCATAGCTCATGTCTAGAAGTGTGACCAAATACACACATAAACGAAGCATGGCATTCTTTTAGAACCACAGGGCGGAAAAGCACTACGTAGGCCAATGTGTGCCATGTTTTAGTTCCCTCATTTCCTACAATAAAACTGTTATAAGAGGGGCGACTTATTTTAAGGACTGAAAGTAGGGAGGAAGATGCAGCAAGTGAGACCAGGATTTTATATGTCTAAGCACTAGGCACACATGGGCATGAATTTTCGGAGTCAGTATGTGTGCTCTTTTGTCTAGGCGGGCGGATGGTGGGGGCTGCGAAGTGGAGGCGGCAGGGGGAATATCAGAGATCTGTATCCGATACTTCCACCACGCCGCTGAACCACTTTGTGATGAGCAGGCAGATTATCACCAACTATACAGCTATGAGAAGGAAACAAGTTTTGACGATTTATTCCATTTGGTGCGTGCAAAGGTGTACGTGTATAGCTGTGTCAAGCATCTATTCTCCTCGGAGGCATCATTAATTCGGTAAGTGGAAGCTAGTTGTTTGTGAATTGACGCCTGTCCGTGCTACTACTTGATTCTCGAAGACCATAGGATTTTCCATATGAGCAATCCGTACTATTTCCCTTGTACGCCTGATAGAACTGCACTGTGTGATGGAGAAGCTGCTTGTTACCCATAGATATATAACCTAGCTAGTTCTTGGCTAACGAGAGCACATCAGCACTGAAATTAGTTACTATTCTACAGTGTTCCTAGCTACGGAAAAACTTATTTGCTCAACAGCATCAAGGAGAAACTTGGAAGTAACGGTCATTTCAAAATTGTAGACGGCTTAGAGGTGATTGATTAAGTTGTTCCTAATGGTCTAGAGGAGCTCAAACGACTTTCGCTAGAGAAGGTAGTATCCTACCTAAACCTCTTCCTTCTTTTTAGGCCTCTTCAACGGCGCCGGCTTATTCGCCGCCTCAATCGCGTACTGCTCCCTTTTCGCATTCTCCTCCTTGACGAACTTCGTCACATGCTCAGGGAACTTCTTGATACGATTATACGGACCCTCCACCGGTTCCGCCAGCCTTTCATACACCGGAACAACCCCAGTCCAAACCGAATCCAGCACATCCTCCCTCTTCATGTCCTTCCTCTCATCCTCTGGACACCCTTCTCTAACCTTACCACTCGCACCCGAAATCTTCATTTTCAGGATCCTTGTTGACTGCATTTCGGCGCTGTCAGGCGGAACACGCGTGTTCTCGTATCGGTCGGGAACTACGGAATTGGTAATGAGTTTCATGGCCCAGATCTTTTCGTCGACATCCTCCACAATAGTCGCGTGACCTTGGAGCACCACAGATCGATAGTTGTAGTTGTGCGAGTTTGGAGTAAGGGTGAGCACAAAGCCATCGACTTTTGTGGCGGCTACACAGAGTGGGAGGCCTTCTTCGCCACGTTCGACGGCGTCGGCGCCGAGCTTCATGAGCCGCGAGCTGACGTATCCATGGAGATAGCATTTCCAGTCTTCGTCGCCGTTGGCTTCGTCCCCAGGATATAGGCCCATTTGGCCTATCATAGGGAGGATGATAGGTAGGGGGACGGCTGGGTCCGGAACGAAAGAAACATGTAGGACTGAGACGTTGTTGACGATTGAGTGGATGGCCTCAACATCGTACGTTGCTATTAAACTTAGTATGTATCAAGAAAATGACAGAAATTGGGCTCGCCTTGATGCTTGTAACGGTTGATGTTGTTAAACCCTTTTTGGGGGTAAGTTGCAGCAGCCATGGCCGTGATGAAGGTGCGAATGTTCCCAGCGAGCTGCTCCTTTTCATACCTCTTGAACATCACTTATCTCCATCAGCCTTATCATGTGGTTCAGACAAGCCTCACAAGAAGTGCAGATAGCAAGTGTGAATGGTAGCATATCAGCGAGAGCCTAGTCCCAGGCGGGCAAGTACATCCGAGCAGAGAAACCAGAATCAGTATCTGCATTGACTTGACTGGGCGAAACTAGAGTACGCCTAGAAGTTGGCGGACTTGCAGATCTCATTTCACGTACAGTAATACTTCGTAGGGCGTGATTTGCGATTTGTTGGCCTGCTTCTCCATGTTTCGGAGGTCGACATTGATAGGCAGCTCGCTTAACATGCCTGATCCAACCTAGTTGGTTTGGCCTTGCTGGAAGTTTGGTTAAGCCCAGAAGTCTGACATCACCAACCTTCTCATAAACCTCAAGGTCACTCCATGTCAGTGTCCTATTTTGTTCATCTGGTTAATCAGCCATCCATCGGGAGCTTGATAAAATTTCCTCTGCCATTCAAACTGTGTGAGTCTCTCTAACCACTAGCACGAATGCCTTGGGAGATGCGCACCGGCTTCCTCAGTCGGCCACATCAACCTTCTTCTGCATGGTGGACGTTCTGCTTTGTATCAAGTTTCACTAACTCTGATGATAGTTGATGTATAAACATAATATCCTTGCATTATCATTATCTTTCAACATCCGTCTATCTCCAACATTGTCTATGATATCGTGCTCCAGTCTCAAAATTCCCTCTATCAACATCCACAACCCCACCTCAAGCATTTGTCTCCTTACCCATATACTCACCGCTCCTTCCGACCTTCTTCCACGGCGCAAATGGATTCTTGGTCCCCTCTAACGCCCTCTTCAACACCGGAAAGTGCCTCGTCAACACAACCGCCATACCCCCGTTCTGCACCCACTTCATCCCCACCTTGCTATAGGTCTTCTCGTTCCAATCAGTCGCAATGAAACGGTCGCTCTTCAGCCTCCTACTCGCCATCAGAATAAAAACGCGGAACGCGGTATCGCTGAAGCCAAAGCCTTTGGGGAGAGGCTCGGATAGACAGCCGACGAGGAGATCGACTTTTTCAATGTCGCCTTCGTAGATTTTCTCCAGTTTATCTGCCACTGTTTTGTTCCCGCCGGTGAGGTTGAGAAACGAGGTCGCAGGGGCGAGATGGAAGAGCCGCCTGAACTGATTGTACCTTGGGACACCACGCTCGCGATCTCTGAGGATGTCGATGGTGCCGAGATCAATATGGCGCCCTTCAGGTGTGTGAAGATCTCGCAAGAAGTCGGGGGTATTGTTCAGCGTCACCGCCCCGGGGTAATTAATCCCAAAGCTATAAAACACGTCCTCGAACTTCAGTCCCTGTTCTTGCATCGGCTTCCTCGCGTTCTCAAACGCCACATCTTTGATCAGAAACGTCTTCTTGTGCTCGCCCGTCCCCGCGTCGAAAAATGCAATATCATCAGGGATAAGAGGGTGGAGGCGGTACACGGAAACGAATTCTTCGGTGAGACTGTACGGTGCGCCGTGCTGTTCAGCGGTAGACCCAGGGATGCCGGAGAGCGACTCGCCGCTCGAGACGCGACCGAGGAGTTTGTAGAGGCGTTCACCAAGGAGTCCCCACCAGTTTGCCGACATGCCGATTTGGAGGACCGGGTGTGAGAGGATTGCGGGTGTCCATTCGACGGTGTGGATCTTGGCCATAAGCGCACAGTTCACCAGTCTGGCAGTATCGAAGAGCTTCTCTGACGACCAGTCGGGATATTCCTTTGCTAAAGCGTCGCAGATGGCGTTGTGCTCGAGCACGAAGAGCGTATGCAACATCTCAAGCCCAATCCACCAATTAGCCAAAAACCCCGTGACTGGAATCCCATTCTCATCACGGGGCAGGAATGTATCCAGCGTCTCTTTATCAACCTCCAATTTTCCATTCTTAGCCTGTCCACGTAATTCTTTAGTCCTCGCTTCCGAGTTCCCGTAGATTTGACTCCCATCCCACCAATGTGTATTCTTATTCTTATACGCCGGAGCCACCTTATCTATCTCATCGAGCGGTGCATCCGCAAGCGTAGCTTCGATCTTCATTTCTCCTTTCCCAGCGCCGTTGCCGCCACTCCATGCATCTCCTGCAGGAAGAGGGACAGAGTAATTGTCAGTGTCGCTGTTTTCGTGCATAAACCAGTCGTGGACTTGGAACTGAATCCACGCCGCAGCCAACAAATTGAGAATTGTAGCCGGCTTAAAAGTATCACGGCGTAGCAACTCATTGCTAATCACTCTCGGATTCGGACTCATCATCTCCTCCAACGTCGGCTTCGCCGTCCACTTCCTCTCCACGTTGCGTCCAAACCGCATGCCAAGACATCCCATCTTCGGCTGGTCCAGCGCGTTGAACAAACCGTCCGAGTTGCGCGTAGTAATGTACTCGGCGTTGTCCATGTGCGGACACCCCGGCGTGCCTTGGTAGGAGGGATCAGGGTAGACATCGTGCAGGTTGTGGGCGCGGAGTTCGGCGCGGTAAGCGGCAATGTTTAAGACGCCGAGGAGGGTTGGGAGGCGATGCCAGGGGACGATGCCGTTTACGCGTTTGAAGAGGCGGATGAGGAGTTTGTCGAGGAGGGTGGGCTTGTATGGGATTGTGGAACTTGGTGGCGGTGACATGGTGGATCTTTGGTCGGGCTTACAATTATTGTTGGATTAATATATTATTGCGAAACGATTGAAGAATTTTTGGCAATTTAGAAATATAGAGAGTATTGCGACTCTCTATTTAGATGCGTTGTATAAGACAGCAACTGGTAGATTGAGCGTTCGACGCAACAATAGCTACCAACTCCCACTTTTTCCACTATCGCTTATATACTTCACTCTGCTGCTCACGTACGCAAGCCGGGGTATCTCTCTAACCAGCTGACCTTACCGACAGTAAGAACGATGATCGAAACACGGCGTAGCTGAACGCGTGTTCGGGTTCAATCCTCCCGTCATCTCACCTACAACACCGGACATCCCGGTACCAATACCGGTGGACCCCAATCACACTTGGTATCATTGCACAAAAATCCCGCCCTCGTGATAGATCGCCTAAACTCACAATATCCTCATCTCATAGGCAGATTGATAATGTGGCTGCATGGGCAGCGTAATAAGATAAGCAGGGGTGAAGCGGGGCTGACATAGCCACGGCGGCATGGCCGTAATGGTCAAGCAACAGCTGCCACTTTAGACCGATGTTGGAATAGACTTATATTGTAGTGCGAAGATTGCCTCGAAATCCGCAACGGGCATTCATGCTAGCCTTTTTTGGATTGAAATTGTCTGTTTGTTCAGCGGATTCTGTACGGTATAGGCGAGAGATCCGGTATGGTGTTTCTTTTGTTAAGATCTGATATTTAGAATAATAGCATTGTTGATTCATTAGAAGAATCTTCGTTCATCCCGAAGCCAGAACATCCCTCGGTCTTGTTGGTGATTTTGGTTCCTGCGACTGTGATGACGACCTCTGCGACGCGAATGCTCGAACACGGTTGTGAATATCCTCTTCTTCATCGAGCTCTCTTAAAATGACCAAGTCATTTTCCGTTTCATTACTCACACACCGCTTTGCTGGAAGGTAAGCAGAATCAGGCGTTACTAGCCCACTAAGTGGAACGATGTTGGTAACTGGCCGTAAGTGTCCTGGTTGAATCTCTGACATGGTACGATGTCCTCCGTAGTAATAGTATGCATTATGTGTTCTTTGGAACCGAGAGAGCTCGCCGAATATAAGTCTGAAGAGAGGCTGGAGAGACGGCGCGGACGCGCAGACGATCGCCGTGTTCAGTTCGACCTGTGACCAAAATAGAACATATGCCCCATAGTATCGTGAAAGCTGCCCACTTGTGGCCCAAAGATATAGTCCCCAGATCCGGAGCCCACTTGCGATCGGGACCAGCATGCCGACCGAGAAGACGACAAGAAGGGAGAGTCGTTTTAGTGTAGGCATACGAAGCTTGACGAGAATCGGCATTGGAAGTATTAGGATCGCCGTATCTGTGAATATGTTGATGCCAGCTTGGCTGTAGTAGAGTGCGCGTAGCTCGAAGCACTGCATCTTCTCTCGATATACGAAGATTCCTGGGGTTAATGCGAAGGAGGGATGCTTGGGGCATTCGAATGCGTTCATGAAAATCATAGTGGTGCTGAAGATGGCAACTACTCCGATGGAAATGATGACCAGGATTCGGAAAGGCCGGTGGGCTGCAATTGTGAGGTAGAAGAACAGGATCGAGAACTTAATCAGGGCAAGGGCCACGATATAGACTATCTGGTAGGCATACCATGATGTGGCGGCGCCGATAAGCATCGCACGAGTTGTTGCTTTGGTATCCTAAAAGGCACAAAATCAATTACTGTGAGACCAAGATGCGATTCAAAGACTGAACTTACCGGTGGAAGGTTTGGATTTTTTGCATGCTCCCCGGTTCCAAATTTCAGTTGATAGTGGTTGACCGCGCACAAGCCCCAGGTGGACAGCTAGCCCTGTTAGTGAGCTGCTCAGACCAGAAATTGGCTTCGGTCATTGCGGTGAGAGCGCGTAGATGAAGGACATACCAGCGCAGCTAGCATAACGAAATCATACGGTTTCAACTTTCCTATAACCCATAATCGACAGTAGAATCTTGATCACCGTTAGCACTGGGGGTGAAACCTGGATGGGATATATACCTTATGGCGACCACGATGGTCGACACACTGGTCATACTATATGCTGTTATCTCTACCGTACGTCCCAGGCTCCATGGCGCAAACATGGTGTCAGGCACAGTCTGAGCGACCGCTGTTAGACTGTCGCGATGGGTAGAGCGAGGAGGACGGGCGTGGAAGCGGGAGATAATATCTGACTTCTCAGTAGGTACGCATTGCTCCATTTCGCGAGATGGGATTGCAGGGTATATAAGTTGGATCGACAGCGATATTACCCAGCTGATGTCCGGGAGAGCGCTTTGGAACATGAGTGGGCACAGGCCATCTGGGGTGCATCGGCTTCATTGCAGGTGCCGGCTCTTTACCCAACACTTAAACGGCAGTGGATAGTTTAAATCTCAAATTCAGTGCTTGCGAGACTTCCAAGTGAGATGCGATAGGCCGCGTTACTGCTATTACCCTGTTTAAGAATCCAGCGTCGGCTGTTGTGCTTGGGGATATATAGATAGATAGTTCGCATTTACGGAGAGAATGCGGGGGCCAAGCAGCCTCGTTTACAGCTCGTGCCTGAGTGGAGCAGGACAAAAGCTGGCTGCAAGGGAGTGCTTCGGGGTATTAACTTCTGCAGTCCTGTTCGGCATGAGTTGCTACGGGCCACGGGCCTCTCTGAAGTAGCGATCAACAATGGACATAGCGTTCTCGGTTGCGGGAGGAATAGGATGAATTACAACGCTTCTTCGCAAGCTTTTTCCTATAGAAGCCCCAACTCCTCGTACTCTTGCGTATACCCAGTTGGTGGCCGAGCTGAATCCGTATTGCGGGCCGTATCAACGCAACGTGGCTAGGTGGTCCGTCCTCTCCATGATTTGCTCGCCACCAATCCTTTCGCTCAATATGTGTCAGTGCACACTTTAAAAAAAATGCGGGGAAGAACCCAATGTTGCGGGAGATCTCAATGGATCGCGGCCAGCTTTGACGGGCCCGGAAGTCAAGGGTGAAGGGCTCAGACCATCTGGCCCTTGAGACTCGACAAGCCGGTGAAGTGAGAAGTGCGGTGAAGGTAGAGACATCATTGCAATGACAGAAAGACAGAAATACAGAAAGAAAGCGAAGAGGCGCGGAAGCAGACAGAAGCATTGCATGAACATGGAAGAGAATGAACATGAGGAGGGAGTATTGCGGTGCAGCGCGTATTGAACACGATCCTCAACACGACATGCCAGAGTCGTTGCTGACCGAATGTCGGTCTTGTATCCTTGCCCTTTCAGAACTAAAAGGACCGTACGCTGTGTCTCTGAGCTTGTTGGCAGGTCATCGCCCATGTTGCTTTGCTCGACAAGAGCGGCTGTCACATCGGATGCGAAAGGGACCATGTGACCCGGGGTAAGGGAAACCTTGGAGGATTCTTTAGGTGATACCAGGTCCCAATGGAGAAGATGTTTTGGAAATATCGCAAAGTCTCCAGCACGAGGTTTCCTTCTCGCCTACACGGTTGCAACGTGTTCGGCGCGGTCTCGCAACAACGCCTTCTTGCGTTAGATCCTCATCGAGTAGAGCCGTTCGCGGGCAGACTAGTTGCTTGTTGTTCTGGCAGAAAAGAAATGAAGGGCCATCCGTGACGTGGCCAGGTGATTCTCTGAGATTGAAATGAGACGGGATCAGGCTGTGGCGAGACCATCTCAGCGTTGGGGCCCATCATGAGAGTCGCTCCAAGCTCGCATCCAAGTTCGACGATGCATGGTATGATGAGACGACAAGAAACAGCTGATTTGGCGCGCGCAGAAACAAGGGTCCGCAAGGGGGATGGCGGTGCCTGGCATTATCGAAACGCAGGGCTAAAACGGACGAGATCCGCCGCGACGTCACAGCTTGCGACAAAACACGTGATGAGCCCGAGAACCAGAAGTCAACAAGACTTCCAAGTTCCCATCACCCTGCCACCGTGCCCACGTAACACCGCATCGTGAGCAGCCTTAGACTGTGTTGCCCTCTTATTGTCGCTTCCATCCTACTGACTCGCCCGTGCCTCAACGTCCCTTGGGGCGACGGATTTCACAGCGCTGCCCCTCCGAATCCCAATCCCTCATCCAACACCCGCAACCCTGGAGTGTCCAATCCCACAGCGACCACGTTTCGCGCACTCCTTGAAGCCACGGTAGCTATACGGCGCAGCAGGTTCACATTGAGCTTCGGAACCCTGCTTTAATCACCGCTGCACCGTACCAGAGACGCTCGAAAACAGGCTTCAAGTGGGAAACCTGCCCCACTAAACACCCAATGAGTACCCACGAGAAACCCGCGTCAAGCCTCCCCAACGACGGAACCGCCCCCGCAGAAGAGCAGACAGGCCTGCTCGCCAAAGCACAGCGCAAGCTCCTCGGATTGGGAAAAAAGAAAGAGGAAGACCAAAAAGTGGAAGGGCACACACGCACTATGTCGCCGACGCCGGGCACCCTCCTCCCCTCCCCTCCGCTCACGAGCCCGTCTACGGACCGTAGACCGTCTCCTCGCGGGAGCCCGCGCATCTACCCGGCCGGGGTCGCAGTGTCCCCAAACCGCCGCATCAATCGATCCACGTCGCCCGGCCTCCACTCGCCGGCCTCGTCCCAAATCTTCGAGCGCAACGTGCAAGAACCAGAAGATTCGGATGCCATTCCGGCCCACATAAAAACGGAAGACTACATACCAGCAGCGCTGGACGCATCGTCGCTGGCCATCACGGACGACCACCTGAACCCGGACGAGGTAGAAATCGTGACACACCCAGCACATCAACCCGCGTCCGCTGCCGTTGCTGGCAGCGTGTCCGATTCCATGTACCACTCGACATTGTCTCAGGACGATATTCCACTGTCGGCAGGACACGCAGACCTCAGCGAATCCACTTCCAATTACGCATCCCTGGACACGACTGACGTGCGACGGCTGAGCTTCATTTCTTTTGCAGATGTCGTTCAGGCCGAACATGTCGAAAACGACCGAGATACAATGCAGTTCATGAGTCTGTCGTCAGCGGCGAACAGGTCTCCCTCGCCCGTCCGGTCCCCAACGTCCTCCCACGGCTTCAGCGCGTCGCCTCCTACGAGTGGTGCGGCGTCTGAGAAAGGCGCAGATCTCCTCAACAAAGAGGTCCGTGCTCCCGGTAGCCCTACCACGACGACATCCCATGGCGCCCATAGTCCCCCACTAGGCGTAGGCAGCGGAGACCTCCAGATCGAGACAATGCGTCAGGTTCTGCGAAGAACGGGCAGCGGCGACCTGAGCGGAGCGAGATCGCAACCCCTTTCTGCTGTCAGCCTGGAAGACAGCGTGGCCGACCACCCTCCATTCAAGTGAAGGCTCGTTCGGCATTGGGCTGGCCTGTGTGCGTCACCATGTTTGCTTCCAAGCTGTGAGCGAGCTGTGTGCAGTTTTTTGGGGCAGTTCTGGGCTAAGATGATGGTCACAGGGGCACTTGTTCGTTGGGCTGGGACGAGCCTGGTCGCGATATCCACGTTGCAGGTATTTCCGGGGCACTTGGCTTGTTTCTTTCACTTGAGCGTTGGTAGGGCTTTGTCTGTCTGTATCTGGCGTGATGTGTTTCTGGCGTGTGGCACGAGGCAATTTGCCGGCGAGTACATGAATAATAACCTTTCTTGGTAGGGTTGACCACAGGACAATGTGAATAACGTCTTTGGTGCCTTGCAGTGTGGTTCCTTGCAGTAAAGAGCCTTGCCGCTCCTGCCGCTAGCAGACAGCCGGCGTGACTTTCTCCCCAGCGGCGAAAAGTGTATTAGATGGCGTGTAGAATTTTCCCGTCTCTGGCATGCTTGGGCGAGGAAGCGAAAGCGAAGTCAGGGTAGGCATCGCGCGATGCCCGAATCTCTTGCTTAGAAACCCGCGAGATATGACCGTCGATAAGACCTGAAGATGGGAGAAGTTAGAACTGCATGCCGTCCGGGCCTAGGCCCAATCTGCTACCGCCAAGCTTCCTGTGCTGGGGGACCTGAGGCAACTCGACGGCATGCCCGTAGTTTTGTGCATCCTCAACCTCGCGACCTCTCGTCCGCCCAAATGCCAGTGTTGAATGCACGTATTTGACGCCGCCCTCCCCGGCCCTGTCCACACTCCGCCGGCTGCCCCCCTCCCCCCTCTGCCACGCGCCGGTGCGTGAGAATGCGTGAGGTTTGCATTGTCTGCATCTGCACGGCGCAACCTCACCATCATCGCACTCCTCCCCTCTCCCCAGTGCATCACTACTGGGTACCTGCAGAACGTCGGCCAGCCGTCAATGCGAGCGCAACGCAGTCTCCGGCAGCGATAGGACTGCCCGACTGCCCCCTCAGCGTCCGCTGTCTCCACGCTGGCTGGAGCGCCCCTCGTCCCACTGCGCACTCTACCCACTCGCCTCTGCGCGCAGAAAGTTTCCTGTGAGTGCCACGACAGACGACTGCCCGCTCGCCTTCTGTGCGGCCAACTACGATCATGGACCAGTCGAGAGACAAGCGCAGCAGGAGAGACGCAGGTGCGCCTGAGATGCCACAAGCGGCAGCGCGGGACCGACGTCGAGATGAGTACGTCCGCGGCACCATACGCGCTGTCACGCCGGAGTCGATTCCTGAAGACAGTGTCCCAGGCCCGGCGTACGCTTTGGCATCCTCACCACCGACATCGCCGCGTTCTGGCGGAAGCAGCAGCCAGTTAGGCCAGCCCACGATGATCAATCCGCGTCCCTTCGTTGCGCGCGCCAACTCCAACGAGTCCGAATACTCTTTCCGGCCCTCGAGAGAACCGCAGACGCGGCCCCGGACCAGGACACTAGGGTCGCTAGAGGAGCGATCGACACGCAGCAAATCCCCGCCGAATTTGTTTGTGACCAGCCGCCACCGGATCGGAAGCGTGCACTCGACTGCGTCGGCTAACTTCCAGGGCATAGAAGAGAATATTGTAACCTCCATCGGGCACCCGTCGACCATCTCGCCCACATCGGCACCGCAGCAGCCGCCGCCCCCGCGCACGTCGAGCTCGAATCGCGGCCGCCTGATCAAGTCGCCGCCGCGCACAAACTCCCCTGCCCCGTCGACCCTCGCCAGCCCTAATGCCCAGCCCGACTCGTGGATCTCGCCCGTTCCAGCATCGGATGCTCGAAAGGTGCTGAAGCTCATGCGAGCTACATGTGGGAAGATGCAGGGCATGCTGGCTTTCAGGCGCGGCGAGACAAATCCGTGGTCCTTGTCATACTGCTATATCAATGAGGAAGCCGGGAGCCTGGTGTACGAACCCAAGAGTGACACTTCCTATCACAGGACACTGGTTCCAGATCTGCGGGGGTGTCGGGTCAAGAGCGCATATGATGCCGAGTCTTATACCGCGTATATCCACGTGCTGGGGCACAACTCCAAGTTAGAAGTCTTCTTGCGTCCGCCTACGCAGGAGGAGTTTGATTCATGGTTTGCTGCGCTGCTGTGCTGGCAACCGATCCGGCCAAAAGGAATACATAACAAGATGGCGAAGCTGCAAACCCCATTGGTTGCTGAGCGGCGACTGGTCGACAGCAGGAGACACTCCGAGGTCTCGCTATTGAAAGAGGCCCCCATCATCAAAGTTGGGAAGATGATCTACTGGGACACCAGTGTCACCTACAGCAACACGGGCACGCCCAAGTCCGGAAGTCAAAGGCCGCAAGCGTATCGGGTGCAAAGCCATGGTTCTCGCCGGTGGAGAAGAGTCTCTTGCACACTTCGCGAAAACGGCGAGCTCAAGCTCTACTCCGATACCGACGTCACCCTGGTGTCTGTCGTGCAGCTCTCCCAGCTCTCTCGATGCGCCGTCCAACGGCTGGATCCCTCAGTTCTGGATAATGAATTTTGCATAGCCATCTATCCTCAATACACCACGACGTCAACGTCACTGTCATTATTACGCCCTATATTCTTATCACTCGAATCCCGCGTTTTGTACGAGGTATGGATAGTCCTACTACGAGCGTTTACCATTCCGCAGTTGTATGGTCCAAAGCAGCCTACCTTGAATGAGGAAGGCGCGCTCTCACCGTCGTTTGGAACTCAGGATATGTTTCGTATGGAGCGGTCATTATTCGTCAGGGTTATCGAGGCTAGGTTGATGCCTCCAATAAGCCCCAAAATTGCTGATAGTAACACATCCACAAGGCCCGCCTCATCGGCCACGAACACCTCGGGCGGGTACTTTATGGAGATTTTATTAGACGGAGAAGCAAGAGCAAGGACGATCGCCAAGGTAGAAGGCAATACTCCTTTCTGGAGAGAAGAATTCGAGTTCCTGGATCTCCCGGCGGTCCTCTCAACAGCCTCGCTTCTCCTGAAGAAGCGCCCTTCAAATCAAATGCGGGGTGACAAAAACTACCACGAGACACAGCTAAATGCCGAGTCTTTCATCTCAGAAGGAGCGGGTGGCTACGCAGGTATATCATTTGACCAAACATGTGGCAAGTCTGATATTTACCTTGACGATCTCGGCCCGAATCAGTCTGTCGAGAAGTGGTGGCCGCTCGTCAACATGTATGGCAACGGTGTCGGCGAAGCTCTTGTCAAAGTCAGCGCCGAGGAGTGCGTGATACTGATGGCACGCGATTACCAACCCATGTCAGAACTGCTGCACCGTTTCTCGAACGGCTTAACGATACAAATCGCGCAGATGATACCTATCGAGTTGAAGAAGCTGTCTGAATATCTTCTCAATATCTTTCAAGTCTCAGGTCAAGCGGCCGAGTGGATCATGGCACTTGTTGAGGAGGAAATTGACGGAACGTCCAAAGAGACGCCAGCGAGTCGGCTACGCTTCAGCAAGAGACTGGGTTCCACCGACTCCAGTGAAGCTACATTCGAGTCCTCCAGTGACCGCGAGCTCTTTGTCCGAGATATGGGAAACAACGCCAAGTTGGAAGCGAATCTCCTGTTCCGCGGTAATACGCTTCTCACCAAGTCCTTGGACTTCCACATGAAGAGATTGGGAAAGGAGTATTTGGAAGAAACGCTGTCCGAAAAATTGAGAGAGATCAACGAAAAAGACCCAGAGTGCGAAGTTGACCCCAACAAAATCTCGAACCAACACGAACTCGATCGCAACTGGAGGAGACTGATAAATCTCACCGAAGATCTGTGGCGGTCAATCTACAACTCGGTATCCCGCTGTCCCCAAGAATTGAGGCTCATTTTTAGACACATCCGTGCGTGCGCTGAGGATCGATATGGTGATTTTCTGAGGACAGTTCAGTATAGCAGTGTCTCTGGCTTCCTTTTTCTTCGCTTTTTCGTCCCTGCGGTGCTGAACCCGAAGCTCTTCGGTCTGCTAAAAGGTACGTAATTAATGCTCATTTCTCCGTGCATCCCTTTCATCCTCTTTGCGGCCCCCCTTGGATCTCATTCGCAAGTGGTTCTGACTTCAATAATGTAGATCATCCCAAACCAAGGGCAAGAAGGACCTTTACGCTTATTGCCAAATCCCTCCAAGGTCTTGCAAACATGTCCTCATTCGGCACGAAGGAAGCGTGGATGGAGCCCATGAATGTATTTCTCTCCTCCCACCGACAGGAGTTCAAGACGTATCTCGACAACATTTGTTCTATCTCGTCGACTACCTCGCCTGCGCCTCCTATTCCACCGTCATATTCCACCCCGCTTGCCATTCTCCAAAGACTGCCTCCAACGTCCAGGGAAGGCTTCCCAAGTCTGCCGTACCTAATTGATCACGCTAGGAACTTTGCAGCCTTAGTCAATCTGTGGCTTGACAACACAAGGACGAGTGCCCCAAATATTCAAACAACCGACGGCGATCTTCTGCGATTCCATACCATCTGCGTGAGCTTGCACGAACGCACGAACGATTGCCTTAATCGCGCTGAACGGGCCGAACGGCCATCGTCTACGCTCAGCGTCAAGTGGGAAGAATTGGTAGAGCAGTTGCAAGGGAGTGCAAGTTTTGAACCGAGCCGTGGCGCGGCTACGAGGAATAAAGCAAAGATGAACGAGGGTAAAGGGAGTGTGCCACCCAGTCCAACGGCCGATGAGCTAACAAGCTCCTCATCAACATCGACCCCTGTTATGATGAAACCTATCCATTCATCGAAGACTCGGCATCAGCAAAACAGCTCTATCTCGGCATCTGCGAGCTCAGTAACGAGTACAAGTTCTCACACAATCTCCCTCTCCAACCACTTCCCAAGCAGGACAACAAGATCTGGCTACGAGCCTAGTCTGAGTGAATCTGTATCCGCCTCTCAATCTGCATCCGCATCTGCTTCGGCGGACGTCTCTGGCGCAGAGGAAACTCCGCCAGGAAGTAGTGATGGCTTACACATGGCGCCTGCCCCATCCTATCCCCAAACCCACACCCATGCCTCAGGCTCCACAAATTCGTTTACATACGCGAACCCGAATACGCACATTGACCTTGCACACATGAACACCGCGAACTTGTCTCGTCCCCCACGCTCTGCAGGCGGACATAGTATTGAGGGCTCAGACACAGGAAGCATACTCGAGGAAGAATATACCACTGCCCTTCCGCGCTTCGACAAAGATACGGTGAAAGAGAAGCGCGACCGTGGCCTCCGCGGCGTCCTCCCGTTTCCACGTAAACGAAAAGACAAGGATAAAGATAAGGACAAGGACAAAGAGAAGGGCAAAGAACGCGATCACGACCGTAGCCGAGACCGCAGCTCCGACCGCGGTGGCGGTAGCGCGCTCGGTGATTACAGTCAAGGCCTAAGCATCAGGAACAAAGACAGGGAGAGAGATAGGGAAAGGGAAAGGGCCGCCCAAGAAGGTGTCATAAACGAATGGTGACTAGATGGCCTGTTTCATGGAATGTACAGCGGTCATGGACACAGAAAGGGCGAGAGCTTACGCATCCCGTCGAATTCGAATTCAGTGGGACAAAGTATAAGGGAGATGAGGAGGAGGGCTAGCGCGGGCCACCTTCTCGATAAATGAAGAAGTGGAAGTTGAAGGAAGAACGAGCTTGCGTGGTAGTACAGGTATGCATACCGACCATCGAATTTCCGCCGGCCAGAGCCAGACGCGACGCTCCAAAAGCGACGAGGGAGAGATCCCTTTATCCACCGACGTCCTCACCCAAAAGGATGATTTCCTACATATCACATCACGTTACGTTTGTGCACATTCTACATTTTCCAGACCGCATCAACTCACATTTCTTTCAAACCAAAATGATCTGTTTCCGTACCAAAAGATCTCATAGCGTTGCCGTTGCATGGTTTTGGCTATTGAAGATGGGATTGGGCCGGTTTTGCTGCGCTGTTTGACTTTTCTTTTCTTGTGGGGATGAGATGAGATGATTGATGAGGAATGACTGGATTGGGGGTGGTTGGGTGCTTGCTTATCATATCGTATTTATTGCTGAATGGAGGGGCTGTGGCTGGTTCAGTGCGAAGATATAACGACGGTTGGATGGATGGTGGTCTACTTCTTATTTAGTTTGTGTGCGCGCGGTGCTTCTGCGTAGATGAAGTGCCGTCCAAGTTATACATCTTCTGCATATATCATATCTATATTATCAGTTCGATTCAAATGTTACGCGCTGACGTTGTGAGGGCCAAGTGTTGATGAATTGATGAATATTGTGTTGATTGAGGTATAGTATCAAATGCATGGTCGTCCTTCTTGAGGGCTGCATATATGCAACATGCCTTCATCCAAGCATAGCCTTTCATGCAATTCTTTCCTTCCCTTCCCCGTCCCCCAAATACCGCCGCTTTTGAAATTGCCTACCATGCGTACTGGGTCTAGAAATTGAAAGCATTGGCATAGGCTTTTTTCTCTTTCTCCTTCCTCTCCTTGACCCTCCTCTTCACACCATCCAACTCCTTCACAATCGCCGCATCGCCCGGCGCACACTTAAGTGCGGCCTCCAAGTCCTTGAGCGCATCCTCCTCGTTCTTCTTCGCGACTCTCGCCTGCGCTCTCCGGAACAGCGCCTTCGCCTTGTCCTTGTCTGAAATGCCTTCAATTTCCAACGCCTTCGTTGCACTATCCGCCGCCTCGGTGTTCTGTCCGACTTTGTTCTGCAGCAGCGCGGCGTTGGAGTAGAGGTTGATTTTCAGCGCGTTGAGCTTGGGACCGAGATCTGCGGGATCGGAGTCGAGCGGTGCAGGGTACTCGTGCAGATACCGTAGGGCTTTGAGGTACTTTGCGATGCCAAGCTGGAGGTCGCCCTTCTTGAATGCCGAATTTCCGAGGTCTTTGAGCTCGGTCGCGATGCTGAGGATCTGGTCGCCGGTCCACTGTTCGCTCTCGAGCTTCTGGTCTTCAGGGTAGTCTTCGTAGGGGTCTCCAGTTACGTCGGCTTGCTTTTCGGTGGCTTTGTCATAGGCTTCTCCGGTGAGCTCGCCACAGTCTAGAAGTCGTTATTAGAAGGGGGGGTTTGTGCGGTGTGTGGAGGATGGCTTACCTGCAATGGCAGCCTCCTGCCATGGCTTGTCGCCGCTCTGTACCTTGAGGTTCTCGATTTGACGGACGATGCTCTTTCCGTTGATGACCTCGCCGAACACAACGTGCTTCTTGTCCAGATGAGGCGTCAGGACCGTCGTGACGAAGAACTGGGATCCGTTTGTACCTGTCCCCTGTCAGTTCTACCACAAACTCAAAACAGGTTGGAGGAGGACAAGAGGAAGCAACATTAGAATATTTCCCATGTGCCTCATCCATCAATCCACCCATCCCAACCCCCATCCAGGATTCAGCAGCTGAAATCCCTCATGCTTCGGCTTACCCGGTCCAGCATTCGCCATGCTTAGCAGGAACGGCCTGTCGTGTAGCCGTTCAAAGTTCTCGTCCTCGAACTTCTCGCCGTAGATGCTCTCGCCGCCCGTGCCATTGCCCTGTGTGAAGTCGCCGCCCTGGATCATAAAGCCTTTGATAACGCGGTGGAAGGTTGAGCCTTTGTAGTGGAGCGGTTTGCCCGCTTTTCCAATGCCCTTCTCGCCGGTGCAGAGAGCGCGGAAATTCTCGGCGGTCTTGGGGACGACTGGGGAGGGAAGTCAGCATTGCCCGTAGAGTGTGTTTGCGAAGGGAAAGTTCGAGGAGCAGGGTAGGGAGGTTTAGAGGCAAGTAAATAAGCCAGTCGTTGAGGAGAGACCTTGTGCTACAGAAGCATATTGGGCTTGCGATTGAACGTACTGTCATTGTACTGTAGTTGCATTAGTAAAGCAAAAGCTTTCAATCCACTCGAGTTCCACTTACAAGCTCGAAGGCAATACGGCCGGCCTTCGTGCCGCCAATAGTGATGTCGAAGAAGACCCGCGGACGCTCTGTACAAATTAACTTTAAGTCCACAAACGGACCTTGAAATTAGATCGAGCTTGGAGCACGTACTGTCTGTCGCCATAGTTACTGTTTGCTTATGTGTTTCTTATAGAGAGGTACAGAGGGAGCCTGTGTAAATTTTTGAGACTGAGCGCAATTGACTAAGGCTGAGAAGTGAGTGAGGAAAGGAGGAAGAAGAAGCGATGAAGGAAGCTTGAGGTCTGCAGTCCGCAGGGCAAGCTACCAGAACTTTCTACAGCTTGTGCGCCAAGACTAGGCTGGACTGCAGCGACCAACTAGTTGACCGAATCACACAAACCACAAAAGTGGAAGCAATGAGTTTACCTAGGCAAATAGTAAGTCTGGACTGTGTTCGCAAGCTTCTGGCTTTCTGTGCAGAGATGCGATGTGTGATCATTCTTCGCTCAATTCTCACGAGTGAGGGGTATAGTGGGCTGTCACCGTGCCCCTCGCAAGCATTACTTTACTTGGAAAACGGAGACACTTGCTCACAATCAAGGGTATGCAATTCTATGTGCCTACCAAGAAGAATGGTGCTGAGAATGCAGAATGCATGTATGTGCTCATAGAGGGGATATCAAGAAGAAATAAGAGAAAAACATGCAAAACTCCCTTCTTTCCGTCTTAGCCTAAATAAGTCAAAAGACGCCATAACAACCTCCCCATAACGAAACGTTGGTTCCATAGTGAGAAAACATGCAGTATCCTAGTAAGCCATTGAGAACGGCAGACTTCGTGAAACCGCCTCGTTCTCCTCATACTGCTGAACAAACCCGCCTTGAACAATCCTCCTCATAGCATTCAGCCTCATCAGCTTCCACCACTTATTAATCGTAAGCACGACATTCCGGTTGATCCTAATCTTCCATCTGCTTCCGTATGGCCGGCCTGTCACAGGATCCAACGCCATGGAATACCTAGGTCCAATGGTCGGCGTCTCGACCGAGTTCTTGACGTCCACGAACGACAAGTGCATCGACTTTCTATCCTTCTTCGAGATCTTGCGGGTCGAGACGGTAGCGAGCTCATCGAGGGTGTGCATGAGCTGGTCTGTTCTGCGGTAAACAGTGTATCGTTTGACGAACTTCACACTGCTGTTCGAGTCGTCCTCGTCTGGATTGCTGCCTTCCTCCGACAGTTCTTCGTCATCCTCGAGCGGCGTGTACGATTTCTCGAAGAGCAAAGCGATATTCTCGCCGGCGGCGATTTGAACCCCTCGATCCGAGCTCTCAAGCTGGTCAACGAAGGCTTCCATGGCAGCCTCAGTTGCGTCTTCCATATCGTCGATCTCGGTCGCGAGCAGGCCCCACTCTTCAAGCGCAGCAATGACCACAGAGCCCTCGTCGTGTGCATTAACCGAGAGACCATCGGATTCGATAATCTCAAGGAAGAATGCCATGATATCCTCCGCTTCTTCCTCCGATGCCCCACCAAAGAAAGCGGCAGTACCCAGGGCATGGATTGCGCTGATTTTGATTTGTACGGAGTGAGAGTCGTTGATGCTGCGCTTGAGCGTGGTGGAGACAGAATCGTAGATGTTGTCTGAATGGAGGGTGATAAGGGTTACAGTGAGTGCTGCAGCAGTTGTTAGCGGAGCTCTGCTTCCGTTGTAGGATGTGATTTTCTACCTTTAAGAGCATTGACCGTCTCGCGCTCGCTCGCCTCCGTCTTGATGCTCCTCAAGATGGAGGGCAACAGGTCGCCCATGCGGTGATCGATTTCATCCTTCCCATATATGACCCTCAGAATGTGTGTATAGCCTCGTAGGCTGTCTGCACGGCCCTCGGTGCTGCTGCGCTTGCGGTCGACGATCTGCTCGATGAACGTCTGAAGCCTGGACTTCCACGCATGGGTGGCAAAATCGCCCTCCTCATGGCTGAGGAGGTCATCGATAGATTTCTCGCTGTCGCTGCTCGAGAGTGTTAGCACTCCCGTCTTGTCGGAGCTGTACGCCAGAACCATGAGGCCAGGGCTGAGGGAAGCGCAAGACGAGGCGAAGAAACTTCAGTGCTCACCTCCAGACGGAAACGTCGCTCGCATAGTCCTCTTCATCCGAGCCATGTCGGCTTGGATTGCGGGAGTTGGCCCTGGACTGGGCGGGGCTGTTGAGGGTCGAGTTCGCTTTCGAGTTCGCCTTCGAAGAGGTCGTCGATTCAACCCGCGAGCGCGCTTTACGCGATACCGTTTTGCCGCTCTCGAGAGCCTGGCGGCGGAGGTCGTGCATTTTGATTCTGGAAAATCTGGGGTACTGAGGCTAGATCGGATTCCGCGAGGTAAAATATGGGGTAGGTGCCTGTATACCACAGGCCTGCAGGCTGATGAGCTGGCGGCTCCTTCACTGACACGTAGGTGCGGGGGACGATTTGGATAAGGAACAGTTATTCCAGAGGAAAAGAATCGCGGTAGGCAGTTGAGGGTATTTGCAGGCAGCTTGGAAAATACATGAGTCAAAGCGGAGAGAAATAAGCGGGTTTTATTGATGGGCAGAAGAACCGTGGTGGCAAGAGGGTGAATAGTGAGTGAAGCTGAGAACTGAACATCGAACCATAACTCGAAGAAAGTGCGGATGCCAACACGCTAAGCGAGACAAATCATCATCGCTGCCTGCTGCCACGATTCTCTTGCTATTTGATTCGTTCTACAGACCTCATTATTAATCCCTCTGTCTATAATCGACCTAATGATTCATAAAGTCTTGTTCTACATGTGTACGTTTGGTATAACAGGGCTGATCACTTCGGTTGCCCGCAGCCTAAATCGGCTTATATGTTCTGTATACCACAAATGCCACAAAGGCCCGTCGGTACCCACACGTTTGGTTGACATCTTGGGTGCATTAGTAACCTCGCGCTACGGTGAACTTTCCCCGCTACACAATACTACCACGGCTCTTCGATCAAGAAAAATGAAGATGAGGCCCATGCTGGTCCATTTCCTACATCTCTTCTCACCCCTCTCAACCTGCGCCTTGTTCTCTCCAGCTCGACAGGGATCACAACCGCACTCCTAACCTAACCCACCCAGTCCCTCTTGCATTCAATAGGCGAACCAGCGGGCCTATGTCGCATATCGCACTGGTAAGATACGAACTCAATCCACGTGCAGGTCCATTCACCAAACTGGTATCGTATCCTCTGTGCTAGCATCATCTCCACAATCAGGATCCACACCACAGCCACAGCCCGAGGCAGATCGCCATGCTAGCCGCTCTCAGACTTGCGAAGGATGCCGAAATGGTCAACCTGGTAAAGGAGCAGAAATATCCCCATTGGGCGCATTTGGCGATGGAAGTCTCTGCATCGGGTATGCTGCTCGTCCGTCTAGCCATAACGCCGCATCCCAACTGTACGCGAGGTACCTGCGTTCGGGTATCTAGCTAGCGTTGTTGTTGTTACTGTTATTGTTGCTGCTGTTGTTGTTGTCTACAGTATGGATATACGTGATCACATGCAAGTTTCCTGATGGGGAGCCGAGTTTAAGACAGGATTGTAGGATCGAGCTTGAATCCCTTGAGGCTCAACGCACCTCAACGGCCCCGGACAACGTGCGCGATGACCACAAATAGATCTTGCACATGGCGAACTGGGGATGTGACTGGCTTGTTACAAGGCCGCGTTCCCGCACACTACTATCTTCCGCGCGGGATTGTGGCGATATATAGGTCCGTTAGACGAAGAGGATTGTGCGAGGGCTGGGTTGAACCTCGCTGAAACACGCACTTTGTGTGTTTTAACTTCTGACAAACGCTATGCTCCTACAAATTTAGTGTTCTGATTCTAGAAACCTTACTAGAGATCAGATCCCTCCTTGGCTTCGGGCATGTATTGTAATGGCGTTGCTGGGGCTTACATCTTCTCATCATGTTCCTATTACGGTAACGGATCGTGCGTACGTTGGGGTGTCAGCGCTGGCTACATTTGGACGAGGAAGTTGAAGAGAGCTTGAAAAGAGCTTTGATCGGAGGTTGCTATGCTTATTTTTGGCCATATTTATAGGAGTAGGACGAATATACTCACAGACCCGATGTTGTTGTACCAAAGCCGGGAACTACGAGCAATAATAGATAGGATGTGGCATTGTCTCGACTATGGCGTTCAGCGTAGTCATGGCTCGCATGAAGGAAGCTAAGCTAGTCCACATATGGGGCTTGCTCACATCATGTATGCTGCTACTATGCAAGCACACCGTTTGATCAAGAAATATGTATCTCGTATGTATGCCCATCTATGAACAGTTCTATTGTACACAAAATCCTTCCTGCATCAAGCCCAGAAATGCCCCATGCGGGATCTCCATCCATTCATTCATTTCGACTACCCAAATATGGCTAGCCGAGTAAAAAGAATGAACGCAACCCTCGCCGCCAAACCACGGACCGATCCCCCTCTCGTCCCATTTGCGCTTTGTAAAGACTTCGAGTACTTTTACCGTATTTACAGGAAATGGGAAATCTTTTGTTTAGTGAATACGACGCAGACGGAGCACCTGATGCGCAGCCTGGCCCCATGTTCGCGGAAACTGCCTTGCCGCAGGCAGTTGGAGCCGCACAACGGCCCAGCTTCCTGAAATGGTGAAATTGTGTTGAAACGAAATGAAGTGACATATTTGTACTGGTATAGAAGTATGCAACGCAAAAACAGAGACATAAAAAGAAAATTACACGTCACGTCCTTTGTCCGGAATCCACCCCATTTTCCCCCCGTTTCGTCGTTATAGTCCTAGGTGGGGTCCCTGATAATATTTTCACCAACTGCGTAAGATTCCCGTGGTGGTTTTGACAGCGGACTTCAATAGGGATCAAATATTCATTGACAGGGCTTTAGAATGGAGACAGCTAGAAAGGCGGTAAGCCCGCGCTACGCTCGCCAGGCCGTCGCTTAGGGATATCGAGATGGTGGAAGTTGCGTAGATGCTCGACGAGGTGGTCGCGGCGCGTGAATCCTTTGTCGCCAATACGGGTGCAGCGAGGGACGGTGCCTGGTGTCCACAGTTAACATTAGGTTAAAAGGAAGTGGGTGGTCGTGGGGAACTTGACGTACAGGGGAACTCTGGCGTGCCTACTCCGTGGACGGTGGATTGGTGGCGTTGGAGGTCTGCGAGGCGGGTGAAGTTGGCGGTTGAGGTGCACTGTTGAAGGTCGCATGTCCAAGTTCTGTTCGTGTGTTAGAATGGCAGAGAACGTTGTTCGTGTAAGGTGTCGCTTCGAGGGGTTCGCTTCGAGGAGTATGCTCAAGGAGTGTAGTGGAAATTCGAAGAGTATTTACCTGGTGCGGCTATTGCTCCTACTCCGGCGGTCAGTCTTCGTTGATCTTCTTCGTCGAAGCAGTTCCTCGTCCAGAGGAGGTGCTAACCTATTGGGTTCCGGTACTCCAGTCACGCTGCCTCCATACTGTGATCCGTATCCCGGTGGCGGGCTCGAGTTCTGGTCATAAGTACTTGGTACAGCTACTGGTTGAGTGTAGTAATCTGGAATGACAACATGCGGCTGAGGCGGATATTGATGGTACTGCTCGTAGTAGGTGTTGATCTGTGACTGTGTGTACTGTTGTACTGTCGTGGCCGTGTAGGCAGCAGCGGAGGTAGTTGTATATGGTGGGTATTGCCCATGATTGCCTAAGGGGTAGTTCTATTATGAGTCAGCTGTGGGACGACAAAGAGGGGTATCGTGGCGATAGGGGCGTACCGGATAGCCAGACATGTCGAAGATGCTCTCAACGTCCGCAGGGCAGCTTGTAGAATTATTTATGGCCTGAGAAAACGAACAGCAGAAGGACAGAACCTGGCAATCTTGGGATGTTGGAAAAAAAAAACCGTTAACGATGAGTGAGGGGGTTGTCGTATTTAAGTGGCGACCCAGTGAGGCCAGTGATGTCAGGGGTGTCAGTGTTCTTGGTTTTCTCAATGTGAGTTTTGGCGGTGATAATGCTTTTCAAACGATGTGAACTGTACACCCTTATATATCGGTCTTCAATCTTAGGAGTCACTGCCCCACTAGGTCTCAGTTGATTTTGAGCATACAGAGCCTCCGTAAATGGTTACACTGAGTCTAAGCCTGGTGACTGACGTGCGAGAAACCCCAGGAATCCTTCGAGATCTAGCGGTATCAAAGTGTCCACAGGCAGAACTGAAGCTGAATAAAGTCAAGACTGTGCCGTATGTCAAACCGAGAGCGAAGGATTCGTTACCCTTGAGACGGGAGGCTATGTAGTCCATGCACAGATGTGCAAATCCTCACGTGCTAATTCAGATAAGGCAGACGTCCGAGCAGAAAACTCGTTGAACTTTCGGAAGGAAATGTGGCAAACAGTTGTATAGAAAAAATAAAAAAAATCAGGGACAAAGGTAGATATTTGAGGTTGGGACTGGGGCGAGAGCTAAGCCACCATCGGTTGCAAACAAGATTGAAGACTCTATGCAAATTTCCCCTCCATGTTATATCGTGCACCGATGCAAATCGATGAAAACCGGTGAGAACCATTCTGGAG
This sequence comes from Beverwykella pulmonaria, assembly GCA_001599595.1. Lineage (NCBI taxonomy): Eukaryota > Fungi > Ascomycota > Dothideomycetes > Pleosporales > Melanommataceae > Beverwykella > Beverwykella pulmonaria. The sequence goes on from BCHH01000005.1 coordinate 1,750,697, forward strand.
AAAAGCCTGCAACTGTGATTGAGTTGCATAGGAACCATCGTTGGCGTGGCGTGAGCATAGCTCCAATGGATAGGCTCGTCTCTCAAGTACAGCAACACAGGGTGGTATGGAGTTGATTTGAATTTGCAGATACAAGCCACACCGCTTTGAAAGGCTTCTGGCTTTTTCATGTCTGCATATGAGTCCCTTGCTGCAATCCTCGATGCCTTGTAGCGATTACCCGGCGGCCTGGTCATTGTCATACCCGCAGAAGGAGCGCATTCAGAGCGAATCCATCTTAGCGGCCCGTTGCGCACGTTTTCCTCTGGGGCATGGAACCATCCTCAAGTCATAGTCCGGTTCACCGATGACCAGACCGCAATGCGCATCATAATCTAGCGTGATATTCCCCAGCAACAAAAAGCTTCGTGTCCAGTTGCTATTGATGAAGAGCCGGGAGAAGCTAGATGTCATCAAACGCCCCGTGGGAAATGTTGCCCGGTCGCTCGTCTTTGCTTTGATTGTCTGCGCTGCAAATTAGCCATTGCGATGATTGGGCATAGCGAACACAATATTAGACTGGTCTTCAATAATTTCCGTATTTCAACCGCTGGGGAATCCTCAGTTCGTCGGACTTGAATGGAGAGAATGAAAGCTAAGTTGAAGAGGTTGGGCACTGCCAAGCTCGCGTACCAAACATCTGCCTTGCCCTGGGTCCCAGAAATTGCGAACGACCAATGAAGCCAGGCCTCGCACCCGGCAGTATCATGTCAGAAAACGCCCGAGCGGCAGCCTTGAGATATGCAGCCCTACGTTTAGGAATCCTTTGGCCACGAGCTCAACCTGCATGCTGCATGTCTCTCACCGCACATCAAAAGGTCGCCGTCCTAGAATGACCAATGGGCCGTCAGAATTGAACGGGATGCCTTCACCACGAGGAGATGCAATGTGGCACCAAACAACCCCTCCCTGAGAGAGGATTTCTTCCACTACTACCTAATACTTCATACAAAACTACTCCTCCACTATTAGAAAACAAAACCTTCTCGACAGGGACAAGGCTGTAAATTCATAGCTCGTCCTCCAAGAATTTGTAGGCAAACCGGAAATCTGCTTTCCTTCGATTCATCCTGCAGCAAATTAGTGCTGTTATGTATAAATAAGGCGCAGTAGATTGGAAAGAAAGTAGAATGCGGCGAGGGCAAATGGAGCTAGGGCCGCTGGTACCTGGAGGGCGGTGAAGGGAATCATGCTTACCATGTGCTCTCATAGTCGAAAAACCTGTACGTTCCTTGTTCATAGTCATCTGTAATTGCCTTTGGCTCCTCGTGGCGCTGAAACCAAGTTTGGTACTGCTTGTGAAACCTCCAGCTCTGAGACTTGAGAGCCTTTGCTGCGAGATACTGCTGATACGTGCCCTGGCGGTAGTAGAAAGCGTAGAAGAGGGCGTCCGTTTCTATGCGCGAATACAACCGAGGATCATCGAATATGGTTAACGGCTCTTGGGGGTAGTGGGATGGCGTATACGGATATGGATTTTGCGGTCGGTAGTGTCTTGGCGCCTCCGTGTCTGCGGAATCCGGCGCTGTGGACATTGACGTGGCGAGCATGCGCTCATCTGGAGGCTTAGAAGAAGATGCGGTGATGTTGTTTTTGGTTGCTTCATACGAGCTAAGCAGGTCCTGCAAGCTCGAAGGCAAGTGGTACACCGACTCATCCTCGTCATCATCGGCGTGTGATTCTCCGTTGGTTAACGGTGGTGTAGCTGAGTCGGAATCCTCTTCGTCAACACGCTCAGGCGCCACTGTCATTTTACTCGGTCGTGTCGCATCGTCTGACGATGGAGCACGTGATAATGTTTCTTTCTCGGGCGCAGGCGTGGCGGGTATACTGGCTATAGGAGCCGGAGATTTTGATGGTTGAGGTAGCTGCGCGGAATCGGTACTCGACACTTGGGGCCTCTGTGCTAATTGTGGATGTGAATAAGCAGGGGATGTCGTTGCGCTTGTCCGTGCGCCGCCTGGAGCTAGCCCTGCCTGCGCTGCGGACACTCCCGGTGGTGGTGGCAGAGGTGCAATGCCTACGCCATTCTTGTCGCTTGCCGCTGCCGCTGCGGCCGCCGAGGCGTACTTTAACGGTTCTCCTGATATTCGTGTGGGCAGGGGCGCCGGTTTCATAGAGTTGGCAGAGGAATTTGAGACGCCAGGCAAGGGAGTGTGTAGAGTTGCTAGTGCTGGTAGAGGCGACTTGAGCTGCGTGGATGGCCGACGCATGCCTGATGACGCTGAGTCGGCGGTCTTTGGCTTCCCTCCCAGGCTGCCAGATCGGCCATCCGCGTCTACTGAGTCGTCCTGTATTGACTGTGTGTCTTGTGAGGACACATGGTCGGCGTCCTGTCCCATGCCAAAAATAGCCTCCTCCTCCTGCAGATTTACGTCGTCGTAGATGGTGTCGTCCTCCATGAATTCGGGGTCCTGGTTGTTCTCGACATAGTACCGGATGCTGTCTTCCAGCTCTTTGACCTCGTCGACCTCGACATTGCCATTCTCCAGTGCTCTTTGCAGCAGGTCCAGCTTTCCTTGGTGCCATTTATGGCGTTCTGCATTTGCTTCCAGCTCCGACACCCGTTCCGCCCTGGAATTGTCCCTCTTCTTCTTCACCACGGCCTGGAGTGTCTCGACCTCGGCCTCGATGGTCTCGACCTGCCGTTCCAGGTCATCGTTCATCTGCACCAGGAAGTCCACCATCTCCATCTTTTCCTTGTCCTTGGGGTCGAGCTTGGATGCTAACTGCAAACCTTCTTTCGAATATGCTTTGGTCTTCATCTCCTTTTCCACCGCCTTGAACTTCTCCATTTGCTGCGACTCGTCAGCATGCGCACAGTGGCGGGAACGGCGAAAAACACACTGTCTCAATTAGCTTCCGCTGTTCCAGTAGCGGCTTCTTGTCCTTGATGTCGCTCATGGTGGCCCATGTCTTGATCTGGTCCCGCGACCGCTGGAGCTTCTTGATCTCCTTTTTCAGCGAATCCTCCAGCTTCTCTTTCTGTGAGGGGTTGCCCGTCTGCTGTATCTTCTCGTGGATGCCCTCGAACGTCGCGACGCCTTCGGCGACCTTCTTGAAGCATTTGTCGATTTCCTGTTGGAGCTTGCGTGCTGCCATTGCGCTGGTGTGGCCTCGTGCGGCAGGTGCGGCGTGGGAGCCTCGAAGACTGGGCGAGTGACCCGGGGACGAGCGAGATGAATCGGGGGTGTGCGGGTGCGCGTTGGTGTGCTCGGAGGCAATGTGTGGAGGTGCGCTTGTTGTGTGTTTAATGGTTTGACCAACACGGAGGTTGAATGCGTATCTGTTGGTAGCGCGATTCCGGCTAGCGCGGTCGATCGCCGCTAGCCATGCCAAGGCCGCCGCGAGTACTCTCGTGTCCACGAAAGAGCAGCTCACGCCTCAAAACACGGTCACAATTATACAGGACATTCCATCTACCTCTATAAAACCCCATGGCGCTGGCTGTCTGCGCAGATGGCCGCTGAAGCTACTGTCTACCATCGCTCCTTCCCCGCGCGTCCCACTCCCGTCACGTCCGCTCCCCACACCCACCCTCGCAGTTACCCCGCCAGCGCCGCATTATGAGAGGTACGCCTGTCCCAGTTACGCCCTATTTCAACCGCATCTGACAGCCCACAGCTGTACTGCAAAGAGTCAAGTCGGCCTCTGTCACCGTTGATGGCGAGCTCATCTCGACCATCGGCAAAGGCCTGCTCGTCCTAGCCGCCATTGCAAAGGATGACACCGAACAGGACGTCCAGTCCATGGCGAGCAAAATCCTGAAGGCAAAGCTCTTCGACGACGAAGCCACGGACCCGCCCGGTCGCGTGAGTCTGGACAATCGCGCACTCGCAGACAACGACTGACATCAACAAGTGGAAACGCGGCGTTGCGGATATCGGAGGGGAGGTCCTCTGTGGTGCGCTTGACCCAATACTCTCTTCTTGTCGTGCTCGCTGATGGCGAGGCAGTCTCCCAATTCACGCTGCTGGCCTCTCTCAAGAAGGGCAACAAGCCCAGCTTCCACCGCTCCGCCGGCGGCGACACCGCCAAGGCTCTCTATCAGTCTTTCTTCAAGCAGGTGCAGGAGCTCTACGAGCCAGAGAAGGTCAAAGACGGCCTATTCGCTGCCATGATGGACGTGGCACTCGTCAACGATGGGCCGGTAGGTATAGACTTCACGTGTCTAGACGGAGAGGTACACCCTCACCATCCTTCTAATGAATTGCCCTTCTTTCGCAGTGCAGCACACTAATTTGCTGCCTCAGGTCACAATCCAGATCGACACTGACCCCCCGAAAATGGACGACCCAACGTCCCTCGGCTCAGCCGATGTCAACGACTTGGTCGGCAAGATGACCAAAATCACAAAGGAGTTTCAAATACCTGTAGAGCTTCTAGAATAATACTCGATACCACTGCACCATTCCTCACTGACTTGCAATGCCAGAGCGTGTTCAGTCATCAAGCGAGCGTTCACTGTGCTCGCTATCTACTACCTTGGAACCACCCACCCAGCTTCGGCAATGATTACCTCTCAGCAAACGTTAGAAGACATTTGAGCAATGCTAGTCAGAGATGCCAGGATTTAACCCTGCAACGTTCTGGTGCAACGGTTGAGAATCCCCTATGCTCTAACCCTGAGGTGTTTACCCACGCGTGCCAAATCCTATCAGATAATGTGCAATCCCCAACCCCCGACAGTAAGGCACATCGCAGTCCCCAACGGAAGTAACAGTCTCCTGATCTTACAGTCCGAATTGGGAAAATAGTCCGGGCAGCCCCCATGTGGGTTACGCCCTGCCACGCCACCTCCCGCAATCCCTCGATCTCACGTAGCGGGAACCATGTTGTTTTAAACTCCGTGTTTGGGGATTCCTATTGACGCGCTTCTTCTGGATACACATGGATTTCGGACAAATATACTGGGTCAATGCAAACGTGGCTTACCGCCACCCTCACCACTCGCATGTAAGCGCGTCTTGCCCCTCAATATTCATACTTACTCGTGCGAATGAATGTAATTAACAAATTTGGCAAACGCTGAACCACAAAGGACCCAGAAGTCACAGTCGTCAGCCTCGAGATGCTCGGTGCTCGGCTTCAGAGCGCTTGGGGCCGAGATCAAGATATGATTTGCAATCAGATATTAGTCAGCTTAAAGGATACAAGTCATGATGGATGGCAGATCAGATGTCTGAAATGGTGTGAGCCTTGAGGGAAGCTTTTGAGTTCGATGACCACAACCAGAATGCTCATGTTACACTAAAGCCACACGGCATTGAATCGGAATGATAATGCGATCGTGGCAACTGTGAAGGGTCGACCTGAGTTTCAGGTTTTGTATACGTCAACGAATGTGCAATGATGCAGGAAAAAGTGAGCTGGGGCGGATACGCGCAACTTCGGTGGAACATGATTCACTAAGGGAATTGGAAGATGCAGGTAATGATCTAGTCTAACATGACTAATATCCTCGAATAGTAACGGGTTCTCTGGTTGTGATTTAACAACGGACTGTTGGTAGTCGAAGTGCACAATCATTTGAGAAAACATGTAGTAGGGGATTTAGTTGTGATGGGTTGAATTAAATGTTGACATAAAGAGTAGAGATGAATCGAGGTTATCAATCTCACCGTGACTTCCAGAGAAAGTCCCAAGATGTTGTTCAGATGACGTATCCGTCGAGAATATGGTGAAGACGTCAATTCCCTTACAGATCTACCATACCACAGGCAATTCCGTGATCCCAACGTCCTTCTTCGGCGGCGTCCACTTGATTTCCTCGAACGGGATTGCGAGTCTCAAGTCTGGCAGTCTTTGGAAAATTGTAGCTGTTGCAACAACCGTCAGCTAAATCGTCACACCTCGTCACTCAAGTATCGCAGGTTAGACTTACCAAACACAATCTCCAACTCCCGCCTCGCCAACCCCTCAGCCACACAACGGTGCTGTCCCCACCCATACCCCATCGCCTTCACCCAGTCCTCGCCCCTCCCGCCCTTCTCCTTCGGTGCAAACCTCAAGATGTCGAACGTCCCTGGGTCCGAAAATACATCCTCGTCGCGACTCGCCGACTGTGTGGCCGCGATAATGCCTTCACCGGCTTTGATAGTGTGCCCACCAAGCTCGATGTCGACTTTGGCTACTCTGCGAGTAGCCATAGCGGATGCGACATGCCAGCGGCAGAGCTCGGAGACGAATATGGGAGCAAGGCTGGGGTCAGCTTTGAGTTTTGCGAGGTCGTGCGGGTGTTGGAGAAGTGTGACAACACCGAGGTTGATCATGTTGACCATAGTAGCGTTACCAGCGACGAGCATCAGGAAGGCAATTTGAATAGCATCGGAGCGATCTAAGTGGCCAGGGATCACTTGTTCGGTTACAAGTTTACTGATCAGATCGGCTTTGGGCTCTTTGGAGCGCTGGTCGACGAGCGAGCCAATGTAGTCGAGGAGCGTTTTATTGGCGCTGGAGGCTTCGGTTGCGGTGCTGCTGCCATTGCTGCGGATGGCGTTTTGCTGTGTGAGGAACTCGAGGTCTTCGAAAGGGACGCCCAGGATGCCGTAGATGATGTAAGAGGGCACCGGTAGTGCGAACTTTTCTACCAGGTCAACAGGCTGCTCGCAGCCATCTTTGATCATGGTATCGAGGAGAGTGTCAACAGTTTGTTGGATGTGTGGGCGCATCTTCTCGACCGCTAACCTGTTAATGAAGGGTTCAACCATGCTCCTGGATATATATTATTAGCCATTACTCAATCTTGCTCATGGGTTAGGGGAGAGTCACCTTTGTTGCATGTGTTGCGGTGGGTCCATATCGACAAACGTGGGCTTATTCTTGCCGGCTTCCTTCCCTCCAGCACTCATCTCTGGGAACCCTGGCCGACTGCGCTCCTGATGCTCTGTTAGGAAGCAACTTCTAATGTGGAGTAATAGAAATACAAAATACCTTCGACAGCCGATCATCTGTTAACACGCTGACAACATCCTTGTGCTTCACTACCAGCCATGGGTGACTTCCGTCCCAAAGCTCGACTCTCGATATAGGCTCCGTAGCCCTTAGCTTTGCATACTCTGCCGGCGGATCCCAAGCTTGTGGTCGTGCGAAGGGGAAGCTGGGTGGCGAAGAGATAGCACTCATTGCGGTTCTAGTTAAGAAGTATTTGAGATGGTTGGATGTAAGAGAACTTCGCAGCGAATATTGTAAGATTCGCTGTGAGCTGATCATATCAATCTTCGATACTGTAGTCTGCTCAAATTACCTCGCAACCAGTCATATATATATGTCTACACAAATGCTACGCTTTGTAGCTCTGCCAAACAAAGGCATCGTATGATTCTTGCGCTTTGTCAGACTGACTGCTCCGTCGGCACATGTGTCGTGCATGAGGACGTGTGATACTCCAATATTTCCATTTCCACGGAGAAGCCTTCAGCATGAAGCGGGCCAAACAGGTCCCAGAAAGCCTAGTAGACGTTCAGGGAATTATGCGGCTGCGGCAGGACTGACACGCCAATTTAGTAACTACCATCTCAAGATTGGCCGACGTAGCCGGTAGGGTTACTGTTGTGCTACTGTCGCCGAGCCATTCTCAAGCTCAAGGTTTATCAATAGCCTATGCCAAGTTCTCCTCGTCGTTAGACAGGCAATTAACATGCTCATTTAGCGCTCGGGAGCGGGCTATTTGCGGGGAAGTTCAACACAAAGCTGCGCTGCGGATATTAGCCAGATTTTGCATGAGGTGACATGATTATTCATGCAACTCTTGGTAGTATAAATGAAAAAGACACTAATCGGCAGTGATGGCCAAGTTACGAGGCGGGTTTTTTTCCTTGTGCAGAGCGATCAGGGGGTCATGAAAGTACTGTGTTGGGAGTTTCTCTGACAGAATGAAATAGCGACTCCGCGGCTCGGCCGGACAAGACAATGATGATGGTTGAGCATGAAATACGAGGACGAGTTGACAAGTGAAGGAACTACGTTGGATTTAAGCTTTTGCTGATGTATCCTCATGACTTCTGGGCGGGGATGGGCAATAGTTGGATCCAGAATTGCTTATTGGAGAGTTGAAGGTGGATCGCTTACCAAACTGCGAGTACTCCAATATTCGCTGCCTAAGGCGCCGCATTGAAAACGGCTAAATAGCTTACGGATAGATTCCAAGCTCGTTTTGTATTGGATCAAATATTTTCTTGCCGTTGTCGAGTTGTCGGTTTGATGTCCGTCACAGGTCGACGAGTTATGTATGGAAGTCGCAAAGTCGGGCTAAACCTATTCGACCAATGACTAAATGAAAGAAGCTTAGCGTCCACTGAACCCATCCATGACGCGGTACATGTTTGACATCTGTCAATTTTTCAACTTCAACATCATCTCTCTCATGAAGACCACAACCTACGGTCTATATGGCCTCCTTCTCCGGTCTATTTCTTGTCTCCTTTCTGTGTTACCCAGCATAGTTGCCCTGGAGTGGTATTCTTGGCCATTCCTTGTTCTTTGGACGATTTGCGGTATCGTACGATGTTACTACTATGACCCAAACCTCCTTCAGGATTGCTTCATCTTCGGGCTTGTCAACGGTTTTCTGCTAAGGTGGAAAATTTGGGAGTTACTGTTCACGAAATGGGACCATCTACAAGCGTTCAATGTTGCCTCTAGCCCGATATATTCGGTATTAGTCCTGAGTTTCACGGTTCTGAGCGTCTTCCTCGGAACGGTTTATCTCCATCGCAGGTTCGGTGGTAAGAAAACGGGCACATTTGAGAGTAAATTCTCTCCGGGATATAGAGAGTACATGCCGCCTACACATCCCAAACCCCTCATTTTCCCGTGCCAGACGATACACGCACGCGTATTCCCTAAGCAACATGCATTTGGGTACTCATATCTCCTCTATGGCATCCCGATATTCCATAAAATGACCGCCGCTGATGGAACTCGTTACGGGATTTGGAATGATAGCAAGAAGGGGAATTGGTGGCTGCAAGTGAGGGCCGAGGATTATCTAGAGCGAGGGTACGGCCACCTGGGATTTTATGAGAAGCTGAAGATGACTTTGAGGAGTCAGGTACGTTTTTATACGCTGGATTCATTCTTGAATATCCTCCCGAATGGTATATTGGCAATTACTGACTTATTTAGGGAGTACAAGATTCTGAATGGTCATATGCATATCTGGTCACTGCACCCCGGTTCTTCGGTTATTCATTCAATCCAGTGTCTTTCTGGTATATCTACGATGAGCAACACGAGCTGAAGAAGATGCTTCTCGAAGTCAACAATACCTTTGGGGAACGGCGACTTTACGTGCTGCATGGCTCCGGTCCTTTCGAGTCTCCCCAGACATCCAGCTCTGAAACCCTGACAATCGATGTGCCCGATGTTCCCAAGAAGCGGTTCGTGGATAATTGGCCAAAGGACTTTCATGTATCACCATTCAACTCTCGAAAAGGACACTACTCGTTGAAGGCACTCAATCCCTTCCCCTCTCCTAGCTATGAGTCCGCTCATGTCGACAACACCATCACTTTGATGTCTTCGAAAGACCATGCCAAGATTGTTGCACGGGTTCACTCGATTGGGGAACCTTTAGATCCCGATAATCTTGGTATCTTCGGCACCATACGCTTCGTTGGTGGATGGTTTTGGGTTGGTCTTATGACCTCTCCACGCATCATGAAGGAGGCTTTTAAGCTCTTCTTCCGACGAGGTCTACATGTTTGGCTTAGACCAGAACCACTTTCATCGAGCATTTGGCGCACACCCACCTCCATAGAAGTGTAAGTGATTCAAACCCTTTTGTCACATCATACTTATATTCATCAGTACTCTTCAAGAAGTCTTCCGGAACTATTTGGATTACTTAGCTAATTTGACAGTTGATGGTTTCAACATTGTATATCATACAGCGATTCCCGATCTGGGGAAGGAGTTGATTACAGGCACATCCGTCTCTGGTCGTAGAATTAAACCCAAAGAGATGGAAATGCGAGTTCTCACGCCGGCATTTTACTCCCGCTTCGTACATTATGCGCACACTTCCGAAGCCATTGACCGCGAGTGCCTTTTTGTCGACAAAAGGAATCAAACATTAGAGATCTTGCATTCAGAGCTCCTTCCTCTCCTATTACCGGATTCTAAATCACCGCCGCCCGAAGATGAAGCTTGGATGGTAAGGAGAGGCTACTTGGATGAGATGCGATGGGCACTACTGCGTTATTTGAGATGTCCACCAGAAGAACCCGCATATCCCGAGACGTCTCATCCTCCGAACGTCAGCGTCTCCGATATAAGATCCCTGCCATATTCGGACCTGGACAATTTCGTCCAGAGGCAGCCCAACAATTTCATTGCCGGATCTTACAGAAGAGCCGTTACGAAGATGTTTTTGGCACAGCGATTTGCTCTTGGATTCGTTGGGATTGTTGACGCGGTCGATGTCCTTTTAAGAATTTGGCTGTGTTATATTGGATCCTCGTATGTGGTTTCGTGGGCTCGCGAGGCAGAGCAGAACGGATTTGGTGCAAGAGTAGAGGCAATCCCAGACACATGTCTTGGACAGTTGAAGGGGGCAAATATGAACTGGTCACGGCTACTGGGGATAGGGACGTGGATGTGTGCGTGTCATTTCTATGGCATGTCCAAAGGGTACAGGTAGACGCTGATAGACGCCGGCTATACACTGCTTCCATTCGCATGAGTTGCTGTGAAAGCGAGCACTCTGGCACCTCAACCCTTGTGAACCACCATCGGAGTCATACTCGATGTTTTCACGTGTTTGCATAAAGTTTAGCATCAGCGGTCGAAAGGTATGTCTGTTCTGGCCGGCTCTAGCCACAATGATCGGATAGCCGAGGTAAATCACCAACCCCAACGTAGGCTAGCGTCAGAATTAGCATTCATTAGCGCTCATTCTTGGGGCTCTTGGACGTGCGTCTTCACATGTCCCCAAAGTCAAACAACAAAGAACGCAGCAACGCAGCAGTGCCAGCACATGTGAAGCTGCGTGCAGGTCGCGTGCCACACAAAAAGCTTACTCCAGTGTCAATTCAGACACGGCACAAGCATGAGAGCAAGACCAACAACGCATGAAAAGGTCAAGATGTGAGCTGAAGGACTCACAAGCCATTGGCAAACGTCATCCCGTTCCTGGCTCCGTCCCCATCGAACCGGATCGGCACCCTTCTCTTAAACACTTTTCCCTTTGGGCCGAGGAGCAATCCGACACAGCTCCATGGCCGCTAATTCACGATGGTTTGTTCCTCGGTGCGCGGTCGGCCCAATGGTGCGGTCACCCGGACGCTCCCGACCACTGCTAGCAATGCAGCTTGCCATCTTGGGGTCTGGGGTTGGATGGACTTTCATAAGAGCTTGGCCGGCTGCTCCAAAATAACTCCGAGGCAGCTTTAGTGTCATCGTCTTGTTATTCTGGTCAAAAAGCCTTTCCTCACTTCATCCTTCTTCTCGTTGTCCATTCAAGGGATTGTTTACGTATACTCCAATAATAACCCACATTCTTGTATACACAGTCCTCACCATGGCAAACATTGACGCCGAGGAGCAGAAGTATCAGCAGGAAGTGGAAGAGGTGAAGAAGTGGTGGAATGATTCCCGATGGAGATATACGCGGAGACCGTTCACAGCGGAGCAGATTGTAGCCAAGAGAGGCAACCTGACAATCGAATATCCCAGCAATGCACTATCGAAGAAGCTGTGGGGGATATTGGAGGACAGGTTCCAGGTAAGTCAAACTTTTACGACGTCTTTGGGAACAGACTAACATGTCATAGAATCGGGATGCAAGCTACACATATGGCTGTTTAGACCCTGTCATGGTTACTCAGATGGCGAAGTACCTAGACACAGTCTATGTTTCCGGCTGGCAATGCTCGTCGACGGCTTCATCGACCGATGAGCCCGGCCCAGATCTCGCAGATTATCCTATGGTATACTTTCCCAGGCCATTCTTCATATCTAGCTAATTTTCCTCAGACCACCGTTCCAAACAAAGTCCAGCATCTCTTCATGGCACAACTCTTCCACGACCGCAAACAACGGGAAGAGCGCCTTTCCACCCCGAAGGCACAGCGCTCCAGCGTTGCCAACACTGATTTCCTGCGCCCAATTGTTGCCGATGCAGATACCGGACACGGAGGCCTGACGGCCATTATGAAACTCACAAAGCTGTTCATCGAGAAGGGTGCCGCGGGTATTCACATTGAGGACCAGGCTCCGGGAACAAAGAAGTGTGGACACATGGCTGGAAAGGTGCTGGTGCCGATCAGTGAGCATATCAATCGGTTGGTTGCTATTCGAGCTCAGGCAGACATCATGGGTACGCAGCTACACTCCTAGCCCGGATATCGATTTAAGCGCTGACAATTCTAGGATCTAATCTCCTTGCCGTTGCCCGTACCGACTCCGAAGCTGCAACTCTCATCACATCGACCATCGACGCCCGCGATCACCACTACATCATAGGGTGCACAAACTCTGCCCTACAACCCCTCAGCGAGCTCATGAACGCAGCCGAACAAGCTGGGAAGAACGGAGCTGAACTCCAAGCCATTGAAGATGCTTGGACAAAAGAGGCACATCTCAAACTCTTCCACGAAGCTGTCATCGACACTATCAACGCTGGAGTACACGCCAATAAGCAGGAACTAATCCAAGATTTCTTAGCCAAGAGCAAGGGCAAGAGCAATGCGGAAGCGAGAGCCATTGCGAAGGGCTTGACCGGCGTTGACGTATACTTCAACTGGGACGCAGCGAGAACTCGGGAAGGTTACTATAGGTACCAAGGCGGTTGCCAATGCGCTATCAACCGCGCTATTGCATACGCACCATACGCAGATATGATATGGATGGAGTCGAAACTACCAGACTACGCGCAGGCCAAGGAATTTGCGGAAGGCGTGCATGCCGTGTGGCCAGAGCAAAAGTACATTTTCTTCAACCAACCAGAATTCCGTGAGACTAACAGATTCCAGACTATCATATAACCTCTCCCCCTCATTCAACTGGAAAGCCGCCATGCCCCGCGACGAACAAGAAACCTACATCAAGCGCCTGGCCGCCCTCGGCTATTGCTGGCAATTCATCACGCTCGCCGGTCTACACCAAACCGCCCTTATGGCTGATACCTTCTCCAAGGCGTACGCCAAGCAAGGCATGCGTGCTTATGGTGAAATTATCCAGGAGCCCGAGGCCGAGAACAAGGTCGATGTCCTCACGCACCAGAAGTGGAGTGGCGCCAACTATGCGGATAACCTGTTGAAGATGGTGAGTGGGGGGGTGAGCTCGACGTCGGCGATGGGTAAGGGCGTTACGGAAGATCAGTTCAAATAGGGAAAGAGCGGAGAGGGGTGGCTGTAGATAATGAAATTGCAAAGTTCACGCTGTAAGCCCGGGTCCATTCACAACAACACTGTGAGATTGATTTGGGCACGCTCTTCTGCAACGATCCTCTTGACTAACAAATCTGTCTGAGAAAGTATCTTCTACCAAGTCTTGTTAGTGTAAACTGGGTCTTGATCAGCTTCACGGTGTTAGAAGGCTTCGTGTGCAGCACGCACTAAGACTCGAAGGGCTTCAGGAGTTGTGGTAGTGATGTAATGTTGAGCAAATAGCACGCATACACCTAGGAAAACAAAGACGATGTACGCGCCTAGAGGTAGTAGTACTTAATATTAATATACTAAGCTAATTTAAGTAGCAGGAAGAGTAACAAATTACCTGCAAGGAAAAGTGGCCTCAGCAAGTTCCTGTTTCGCAATCACACATATACACTACCCACGTCAGCTAGCAACCCTACGCTTAGTTCTTCTTAACAGAGGCAGTACAAGACCCCTCCTCATCGCGCGGGTGCACAGCCACATCCAATGCAACCAAGATCCTTCCTTTTTCTTTCCAAGCATATTCGTACGCTTGGTTTCTTCATCTTCTAACTCTATCTTGACGAGCTTCTCAAACATTGCGATGACTCACAGTGTACACTGACTGACGGTAGAATAGCATATTCCGTCCAAGTTTCGTGCCTGCATCTGTGGGTTACTGCATAAGATGGAAAACGGGCCTTCGGATACTTTAGGTCTGCGAGGACTTCGTAGTGGCCCGCAGTTGCTGGGACGTAGACCGACATGACGAGCATGTGCTCATCCACGTGACGGAAGTGCTCCGGATCCGAGACTACATGGATGAAAGGGGTGAGGTGCGAAACCACACTGATGTCCTTCTCTGAGTAACTAGGATTGGGCGCGATGATTTTTATGGGTTGTGCTGATGGATCTTTTTATGCGTATAGGCTTTAGAGGATGTTGGCGGTGTTGCTGGCGACGATGTGCTTGTGGGTGATTGAGTTAACCTGAATTGAGGATACCCTGGTTCTACTATGTCTACAAACTTTTCCAATGAATGCCTATACCTACACGAGGGGCGTCGCTATTTTTACTCCTCGGTGGAGGCCAGGGTTGGACCATTTTGTCTTTCGCAACTTTGCAGAATATTGGTTTTTGGTTGTGAGTGTATTGTTCTAGCTTTCTCTACGATGAGAGCGGCATTTTCGATCATCCCGCGCGTAAAGATGCTGTCGTAGAAACACACGAGCGAGACTGTACTTTAATATAACATACTCCAACAAATGAAAGTCTTGCGCGGTGAGCTTTCACATTGTTAGAAATCTTAGAGAAAAATGGTGTGCTTAGAAGTGAAACTTTGTGTAATGCTTTCGAGGTGATTGTTAGCAGTATTCAATGAAATGGTGCACTCAGCCTCGCGTTCAATGTGAAAGATCTAGCACGTGACACCCATCTCCTTCCAACCCCTTAATTGGTCCGCCCTGACATCATCCATTCGTTATGCCTTAGATCGTTTCTTGACCCTCTCAAATTTGCCCCGAATTTGAATTTCCCAGCGTGAGAGCCGCGCAATATCAACCCTGCTGCGCCTCACGGCACCCAATCCATCCGTCTGAGCCGCGCGAACAACGACAGCGGATACGGCTATGGAGTAAGCGTGAGAAACACAGCCGCCCGAAATTGTGATCAGCTGGTCGTAAACTAGGTAGCAGGATTCTCATAAGACAGGAGTGACAGGAGTGATGAAGTTGTGTTTTACGAATTCGAATCCCAGCAATTTGCGAAATCTTCGGACGACGTCAATTTTCAGAGGAAGGAGCTGCGATATAAAACCCTTGCAATAACTCGATTTTCTGGCCATCAGAACCAAAATTGAAAACAAACTTGGATCTTGCTTCATATGGAAGTTCAGACTGCACCTCTCCCACATCAAACAAATACAAGCAATTCTAACACTGTCGGAAACAACAACTCTATGCTCCTGAGGTTACCATCCGCGACCGGCATTTCCGAAATCCCAGCCTTAAACACATCTACACATACTAGCTCAAACATGGCGAGAAAAATACCAGACGATATGCCACCTATCGCGACGCCACCATCAAAGTCACCAACTCCCAGGGCGGACTCAGCGATATCCTCTCACAGTTCGTCCGTCGCCGCTCCCTCACCGAACTTCGAAGAGCCACTTTACACGGAGATACGAATCCCGCTACCTCAGATCTCTCAACCTCCATCATCTACATTGACATCGCGATCTCGTGCACATACACTTGCATCGTCCTTGTCGCCCTTCCATCGACGACGGCCTTCAAGTCCCTCGGCCGGGGAGGAAGGAAAGGGATCTACGGCAAGTGCGATGAAGAATTTGACACGGAGGAAGAGAAGGGCTGGGACAGTTGGTGCATTGGCAATAATACCAGCCGTGTTAGTGTTGAGCGCAGAGTTGTTTACGCCCGGGGAGGAGGGCAGAGGTGAGAGAGAGAGCAGGAGGGATGGGAAGGGGAGTTGAAGAGGAAGACGAGCACCTGCTCGTTTGGCGAAAAGAAGCACGCAAGGTGTACATGACTTTACAGCGTCCTTGTATTGGGAAGCATTGCTAGGGGTAATTTAAAAAGGGACAAAGCTATCATGGAGCGAAACATCAGGTCTTGGAGTACTTGGAAGATCTGTGGTCTGAAATACGGTACAATTAATGCCATGGCGCGGAAGGATCTATATCCTTCCGGGCTAGATCACGAAATAATATCAACACTTTGCTTTTCTTCTATTCCTGGTCCCTGTCTGTTGTTGAAGAGCGTGGGCCGCAACTCGTATCTCGCAGATTTGTGCTTGCTCATCAATCATCTCTTTTGCTCACTATTTTCGCGTCTTGTACTCCGAAGTCATAGCAGACTGTGAATTGAAATCCCAGTACCTGAACCCGAGGTGATGATATCATGACATGAGCGGCGTAAGGCGTTTGCAGAATGGCGCTTGAAGGCTTGAATCTTGTGTTTTCTTATCAGGTTTTGGGAGTAGCATCCGACGTCCCGAGTATTAGCCACGTGACCGTATCCGCGCGGCATTTGATCGTTTCGGATGAGCACTATCAATCCGTCATCAATTCGTCACCAACACACAACACCTCACAATCTTCACCGCCATGTATCGTAGCAGCCTCACCGCCAGCTACATCTACTGACCGCTTCATTCTGCCGTGTTTGTCCATGTGAACAAGTGTCGCCTTTGCCTGCTCATGCTCGAGTATTTGCCCGCCCCCGCAGTACTTGTATCCTCGGCATCCCGCTCTCTACTCGCCTCATCAAAATTGATCAATGCATCTCCACACCTCTTCCCAAACAGTGCATGCGAAGCGCGGCAAGTGGCGGCAGACGTCAAAAAGCAAAGACATGGCGATCCGGATCCCGCGGCCACGGTATCAGGGACGCCTCACACCTCCACCGGGCGGTCGTCATTGGTCCGATAAAGGCCAATGTCCAGCGAACGACACAACACAGCGCCCAGCTCAGCTCCCCACGCGGGCTCGCAACAACTGGTCGCCATGAGGAGGTCGAGATAAGCCCTGCATATGGAACAGCTGTAGTGGGCAGATTCAGCCCTGTGATGTCTGAGGTGTCTATCTTTCCTGTCTCGAGTCTTGTGTTTCTTGTTTCTCTTACCCTTTCTCGTCGTCTCTCTCATATTGCATTGTTTGCGCTGTTCACGGCTTCTCCTCTCTGATAAACTGCCGGATCGACTGCTCACGCACAGCACTGCTCGATGCGCTCATAGAATGCTCTATATCCCGCAACATGTGCCTCCAGATCACGCGGTATCCAGATTCTAAACCAAACTCCCGATAAGAGAAGAGAAGAGCACGATCCAAATTTCCATTGTGCGGACGGCCTCGCCGGAGTCGACCATGGTGCAATTTGCCGTCGAGGCATGGATATGGTATACGTTCGCAGTAGGCATCATCGTTGCAAGATTGTACGTGCAAATTCCACAAATCCAGCCTCGCGTTGCACAGACACTGTTCGTGGAGAAAAACGGGTGCCAGTGACACGCGGGAAGAACCGCTCGCTAACAAACCACTACCATAGAATTTCACGAACACTTCTCTTCGGGTCTCCAAAAGGTCTTCAATATGACGACTATATTATGGGGCTCTTTGTTACGAGCTGCTACACCGTGCTCATCGTCATGCTCAATATGGAAGGAAGCACGAATTCGAACCTTGTCCCTCCTGGCTTCAACATCAGCTCCCTGACGGCCCAGAACATCGCCGACCGAGAATACGGAAGCAAGATCGTCGTTGTCATCGAGCAGATGCAGATCGCCGTGATCTGGGCCTGCAAAGCCTGCCTCCTGATCCTGTACCACCGACTCACGCACATGGTTGCCACCAAGGAGAATCTCGCAATCAGGCTGCTTGCTGTCTACATCGCCTTAGGCTTCGTCGTAATGGAGATTTTGTACTTCTCAGCTTGGTGCCGGCCCTTCTCGCAGTATTGGGCCGTCCCCACCAAGTCTTCGCAATGTAACACGTTGATCGACCACCGTATCACCAACGCCGTGTTCAATATATCGTCCGACCTCATCATGCTCTGCATCGCCTTACCAATGTTCATCCGCAGTCTGCTTCCGCTCAAACGCAAACTTATCCTTTGCTGCATCTTCAGCCTTGGCATTTTCGCCATCATCGCTGCGGTCCTGAACAAATATTACAGCTTCACCCGGCCATATGCACCGACGTGGATTTATTGGTACACCCGTGAGTCTAGTACCGCTATCCTGGTTGCGAACTTGCCGTTTACATGGACGCTGTTGAGAAAAATCTTCAATCTCGGAGCTTTCGACGAACACCATCCACCACCCCCAACATACCACTCATCGCGCACAGCTGGAGGCCGGCGAACGGCGCGCGTGCACACGCGCACACATCACGGTAGCAGTGGCGGCAGTGGAGAGAAGCATTCCAGCAGTCACAATCACTCCGATGGTAGCAAAACAGGCCGATCGATGAGTCTGATAGGATCTATTTGCGCGGCGAAGGAAGACGACCATCAGCCCGTTAGCGAGAATAGCCAGCATAGCGAGAACGGATTACTAGAAGCCGCTATGGTGCAGCCCAAAGATTTCGGAGCCGACATCCACACTATAAACACGATTTCGAACACGATTTCGAACACCGAATCCAATCCTAACGCCTACAACATGAGCATCGACCTCGAGCGCGGCCCCTCGCCAACACCATCCCACCCGGTTCGCCCCACCTCACGCTCCCCAACGCCCTCCTATCAACACCGTAATATGACTTCCGCACGCCCCTCAATAGACAGCACAATTCGCCTCCATTCCTCACCTACTTCCCATATTGCATCACCTCGGCGCGCACACCTCGCACCGGGCATGACACGCTCGCGGCCCTCGAGTGTGGCTTCAGTATCTACATCCGCCACTGCTAGCAACTCCGTTAGCGCCAACATCCTCCGCTCTGGAACGGCAGTCGGAGCTCCGACAGGCACGGGTGGCGGGAGAAGCGCACGGGATCGGAAGATGCGGGCGCGAATAAGCAAATAATACGGTACCAACATGCACTGGTTCATTGCTCATCTCTGGGCCGATATCGGTACCCATGTTCATTCGTATTTGACAGCATCCATCTTTTCCATTTCTTTTGTTGAAATTCGATCATCCGATCATCCGATCACGGGCGTTACAGCTCTTGGGTGCTCGCACAAGCAACTTTCCAAGAGCGAATTTATTAATGCGACTGTTATTGGGCGTTTTGGGCATGATTTACGAACGAGATACCTTGGGCGGTTTGAAATTTTTTTATCCTGGTGTTTGGGAATCATATATATACCACCATTCACACTTTTCCGTTTGAGGAATCAACGACCTCCGTCTGTACAAGTAGAGCTTTTGGAACGAAAATACCATCTATAAAGAAGTCTACAAGCATCCTCCCATTTTGTCTATGATGATGATGATATGAGATTATCACACATATGCATCCATACAAATATACTCCAGCTTATGCATGCATGCAACTCCGCAAACGCCTCCACATGCAACATATACTACAAACAGGCCGGATGAGGCATACAGACGAACAAACAACAAAGGCATGTGTCTATACTGCTCCCCAGCAGTGCCTAGAAAATATTATGACATTGTATGCGAACAAAAAACACACGACTTTTCTACACGCCGTCTCACTGCCTCGACTACACGCTAACTTCCCCATGTTTATGCGTTTTGATATGGTATGGTATGGTTTCTATGGGTTCTCACCCGCAGCTTGAAAGAGACCGTGTGGTTACGTTGTTCCGCCCCAACACCGAGAAAGAGACAGAGAGAGATACACATTATGCGTGCACGCACACACACTCGTCTATCCAAAGCAGCGACCTTTCTGGATATCTGGCTGATGTTGAGGTAACACCAGAGTGCCTTCTGCGGAGTATGTTGGATGAGAGGTTGAGAGAAGGATTGAGCGCGTGGCTGGGAGAGTTAGTTGTAGTCGAAGAGCACACTAATGCTCTCTCCGTGGTGGACTCGTCGAATGGCCTTGTACCAAGTCAGAAACCTAGGCATAGCCCAATGGGTTGTAAATGTGTAGAAAGGAGAATCTTACCTCCGCAAACACGTTGCCAACCTCCAGAACCTCCAGCTTCGGACACCGTTTCAGGTGATCAGTCTGGTCCACACTATTTGTCACAACCACTTTATCGAGCGCACTCGCATTGATCCGGTCAATGGCATCTCCGCTCAAAATGCCATGTGTGACCAGCGCATACACCTTTGTAGCGCCCTCTTTCTTCAGCAGCTTCGCGGCTCGTGTAATGGTATTCGAGGTGTCCGCAAGATCGTCTATAAGGATAGCTGTTCGATCTGCAACGTCGCCGACCAACATCATGGTAGCGTTCTGGCGGTCGCTGATTTGGGTGGGCCTCCGTTCCTGGGATCGCACTATTAGCAGCAGCCCTCCGGGCTTTGCTCATCTGTAGATCAACCAACCTTGTGAATCAGCGCAAAAGGCATTCCAAGAGCATCCGCAATGGCCGTAGCTCTCTTCGCTCCTCCAGCATCCGGACTCACAATCACGGCGTTCTGATAATTGGGGATGCTGTACTGCACGTACTTGCGCAGCAGGTGCCGTCCATACAGATTGTCGACGGGAATGTCGAAGAAGCCCTGGTACTGCGGATCGTGCAGGTCCATGGTGATGACGTGGTCAGCGCCCGCGCAGGTGAGCAGGTCTGCGATGAGCGTTCCAGCCTGCGCAACCCACTGCTTGTAGCCGGGCTGCGGCGAGAAGGAGGGCGGCTTGGTGGCGGGTTTGGAGAGGGTGCCGTTGACGCCATTGACGCCGTTGACGCCGTTGATTCCGTTGACGGCGCCAGACTTGTCCTTGTCTGACTTCTCTGACTTCTTCGAGTTGTCCGATTTCGTCGAGTCCATGGTCTCGCTGCGGCGCGGACGGTGGCGGCCCTCAGGATAGGGATTCGACGTCACCGGGCTGCTGGGCACCGAACTGCCGTTTCGCTGGTCGTCCATCTTGATGCGGCCCAGCTTGTGGTGCAGTGACTGGGCGCCATTGGCGAGGCCGGCGCTCTCCTGCTGGCCCGGGTAGGGGGTCTGCGGGCGGCTGTCGAAGGTGTACATGGTGCCATTCCTACTGTGCTGGCCTTGGGGCACCCTGGACAATGGGGCGCCCGTCTTATTGTAGGGTACGTCGCTCTGACGCGAATACGGGAAGAGGGGGAGCACGGCGGTGATGCGCTTCGCAGAGGCAGTGCGGCAGGCTGAGATGGTGATGAGAAGCTCCATCAGGTGATCGTTGACCTTGCCGCCGCCGCTCTGGATGATGAAAACATCTTTGCCGCGGACGCTCTCTTTGATTTCAACGCGCGTCTCGCCGACTGCGAACTTGCCCAGCAGGATCTTAGCGGGCGGGATGCCGAGGTGGTCGCAGATGGTCTGGGTGAGTTGCGGGTGTGAGTTCCCACCGAGCACGACAATGTTGCGGACCATGGCGATGACGAGAGTTGGAGGGGGGGTTGCGCGGAGCAGGTGCAGGGCGATAGTCGCGCGGAAGTGCTGCTGTGCTGCTGCTGCCGAGGGCTCGCGCGCAGGCAGGCGTGTGTTCCTTTCGCCGTTGTTTGGCGGTGTCGCAGAGACTTCACGTATTGGGTGGCATGGTGAGTGAATGACTGCTTGAGGAGCCCCGGGCGAAGTTTTCTACCTCCCAGGATCGCTTCTCGGCTTTCTTTCTTCTTTTGCCGAGCCAAGCGCCGGCAAAATTAGGAATTAAGCTTCAAGCACGAAATCGCGGCCTGCATAACTACGGTAAGAACTTGGAGCGCTTGCATCGCGTAGATCTGAGTACGGAGATGCAGTGCAGTGCGAGCGGGCGGGCAGGCAAGCGGGCAGGCAAGACCATGGAGCCGTCTGTGATAAGAATCACAGTGAATGGCGGCATCACGCATTGCGGCGGCCCCCGAAGTCGGCAAAGCATCCCTGAACGCCGCCCTTCAGTATCAGGGTCTAAAACGGTTAGCGGCTCGTCACGAGCAGCTGCAAATGCCTCACGTACTCATGTAGCAGAATCGCTTAGTCTCGAAATCACGTGCAGGGAGGATCTCAGGGCTTGGCATAAACCTACAACATCGTCATGTAGCCAAAATCGAGCTTTTGGCAGCGTTTCTGCGGCCCCATGGCACTGCGCAATGCCTCATCTTCATGACATCAACCCATCTATGCGTGCTGCTACTGTTCCTCTTCGTTTTGAGGACCGCGGATGGACCTACCCCTCAGAAGGCTGCCAACCGTTCTCCTAACGGCGTGCAACAGTCTTTCAACCGCGTACTGCAGCGCTCTCACTGTGACCCTGATCACCTCAATCGCCCTCTCTTGCCCAGATTTCTCGAAGACGATACCAGCGCGGCCGCGAGGAGCGCTTCGCTGAAGGTTCTGCAGTGGGCAGAGGCGCTAGAGAGTGTGGCAACTAGGGATCAAGATCTGAGGATATGCTGCACAATAAGATAATAAGGGGAGTGAAGGGCCAAGAGAACGTGAGGATTCCGTAGACTACAAGTCAACAAAACATACATACAGATCAATCACACAGATGGTAGAGCGTTCCATGCGTCAATTTCTTCGTAATACCTGTAGCAGAAGAGAAATTTGACCAGGAGTGCAGACACTTCTGAATAAAGCTCAAACAGTGCAGCAGCAATGATAGCAGTAATAATTTCTATGGATAACACTACTTCTATTTAAGTTGCCTTGAAAGTTGTCCTGTACAAACATTTATTCAGCTATAGTGTTGAGTTTTCGCCACCTCGGAGAGTATCCGGAGACTTTCAAATTTCAATTAAGGTGGTAAATTCCTGGAAATACACGTGACTCTTGGACTTCCCGTGCGTGTGAGTATGCATCACTTTGCTCAGCAGTCGGTTCATGTGGATACGGCGACCGCACATTTCCAAGGCCCTTTCCAATACCTAGGTAGCAATACTAAAGCTTAATCGGCGTTATTTACGCCTTTCACCTGCAAGGCATTTATCTGTGTAGGCTCGTCTATGTGGCATGTGACTAGACGTGTGGTTCATTCATATAACTATAACTACCGTGAAAAAAAAAACCTAAGCATCCTCAGCCAAGCACGCAAAGAATTAGCAAAAGTACTACATCTGCCACCAAAAGAGCTCTGCTATATAGCAGAGTAGTGACTTGGAAACAGTCATATGAAATACTAGTTCTTCCCCAACACCTCCTTCGCCCTCATAATAGCCTCCTCACTACTCCCTCCAAGCCAACCCCTCGCCTTCTCCACCACAAGCTCCCAGCTCCCTTTCAACTTCAGCAGCTTCTCCTCCAAAAAAGCAATAGCAAGCGCCGTAGCAAACGTCTTCTTGTCAATCCCGGCAGCCGATACTTCCTTCTCAGCTGCTGCCTCAGTGATGTCGATAGCACCAAACAACTCCGCGGTCCATTCCCAGAAGCCTTCGAAAGTCTGTAGAGCTACTATGGCATCGAGCCTCTCGTCGTCAGTCTTGGGAGTGGGCTTGGGGGCTGCGGAACCGAATGCTGGGCGTGTATTGGGCGTGGCGGAGCTTCCGAAGGGGTTGATATTGGAGGGGGCTGCAGAGCCGAAGACTGACATCGGAGGCATTCCTTGAGCGTTACCAAAGAGACCACCAGAGGGGCCGAGGGCTGATGTTGTAGGCATTCCTGGAGCGTTACCGAAAAGGCCGCCGGAGAGTGCTGCAGAGCCAAACCCTACTGATGTGCTTGATGCTGTAGGGTTTCCGAAGAGACCACTGGGGGGTGCCGTGGCTCCAAAAGACGACGAAGGCTTAGGTAATGCTGAGTTACCAAAAGCGCCTCCAGAGGGCGCTACAGATCCAAACGGCGAGGACGAGGAAGTGATGGGGGCTGCCGCGTTACCAAAGAGGCCACCACCAAAAGATTGCGGTCCAGACGTTGACGTTGATACCGGCACATCTCCAAAGCCAAAATTGCTTCCTGAGGCAGCGGTATCTCCTACATGGAGAAACGAGTCGAAATCAAAAGACTCCAAAGCATCTCCTTCCTCAAAGCCCAAGTTCAAGCCAATGGGTTCACTGACATCAGCCTGGGGAACTCGTACAGAATCAAGTGCTGTTTTCAAATCGCTAGAATGACCTTTGGGAGACCGTCGCGGAGCTGGAGGCGGCGGAGGTATCGACGCCATTGGATTGGTGGGTTGAAACTGGGAAGACATGTTCACACTATCCTGTTCCTGTCGTGCCATGAGTAAGCGTTTTTTGTTTTGCTGTTCAAGAAGCATCATCTGCATCTGGTAGTCCTGAAGGGCATGGTTGCCCTGCGGTTGATTGCCAGCGAATATGTCGTGTTGGCCATCGAGAGCGCCTTGAACCTGAATCTGTTGCTGCTGAGCTTGCCGCTGCTGTTGGGCTTGAGCGGCTTGAGCGGCTTGAGCTTGGACTTGAGCCCGAGCCTGTTGTTGTGCCATCAAACCTGCGGTTTGATGGTTCGCTGTCCCGAACAAAGAACGGCCAGTTACTGCTGGATGTGGCGGCATGGATGAGAGACTAGGAAATGGAGGAGGAGGTGGAGGTATAGCCGACGCTCGCCCCATGGGTTGAAAACCGAAGGGTGACGCACTGTGACTGGCAGCATGAAGTTGAAACCCGGAAGTTGGCGGGAGCGTTGGCGTCGAACCGAAGAAGTCTCTCAACTTCTCGGAACCCCCATCAGGGGTGCTTCCGAACAAGTTCTGCGAAGATGAGTCTGCAACATCAAGCCATGCATGATCAGCTTTCTTGTCCTGATCTACTGCTTTACTCTTCTCCACTGCAACGAACGAACACCATTTGCCGCCGACTTGAAATTGGACGCCAAGGCGAACCGCCTCGCGCTCGACCATATCTTCATAGCGGCTCTCGAAGGCTTTCTTGACCGGCTTGCCGGATTCATCTTTGGCCGCTGGGAGCCAGCCACGACCTTGCTCGAGCTCGGAAATGGCCTTCTTAGCGGCAAGTTGATGGATCGTTTCGCCAGGAGTTTCCAGGATCTGGACAGGGATTTCGAGCTCGAGGGGCCCATGAACACTGGTGCCGCGAAGGACAACTGATCTGGGCGTCTGTTGGGGTGCGGCGGGTCCGAGGAGAAGGTATATTGTCGTTCGGTTGAATGCGAACAGTGATGGAATGTTCTGGGGTGCTTGGATGATCCTGGGGACTGCAATCTGGGGAAGGTGTGAGTAGCGAGATTCTCCAGCCTCATCGTGGATCGCCGGCTCCTCTTTATCCATGTCAATAGACTGATCAAAAAGAGAGATGGGCTTTTTCTGTTTGATGTTAGTACATAAGTCAAATATTGTGTAGACTGCAACGTACAGGTGCTTCTTTGATTCCCTTTTCGTTGAGAGTGAGCTTGACCGTCAGGCTGTCAGCTACCTTCTCAATAATCTCAAAGTCGTCTTCCTCTTCTTCTGTACCTGTCATCTTATCCGAGTATTTCACTTCAAGGGTATAGTTGTTGACATGCGGAGAAAGGGCGCCCTTCAACATTCGGACAACCTTGCTGTCCATTTTCTCGCCCTCGCCAACGGCTTGTGAAAACCCATTGCCTGCCTTAGCAACCCCTTCAATCAACGAATGAGACACCCCATTTCCGATACCCAGCGTGAAAACGCGGATTGGTGCTTTCGAATGAGTGACTTCCTTGTTCAGGTACTCGAATAAAGTCTCCTGGCGCCAGATCTCGCCATCGGTCAGCAAGACCACCTCGAGTGGTATGTCCTTGTACCGCTGTTGGATCGTCCCTTTGAGTGGCTCAAGCATCTCTGTTCCGCCATAGTTACCGTCGAATGACTCGGCATGGCTAATGGCCTGGTCGAGATGTTGTTGATTGTACGTGACACTTTTTGGCCACAGGAACGAGTAATGTGAACCAAAAGAGCAGACGTTGAACTTGACTCCAACCGGTAGTGACTTGAGGAAGATTTTCAGAGCTTGTACTACAAGCTTGATCCGACTCCCAGCCATACTTCCACTACGGTCACATACGAAGACTATTTCTGGCTTCTCGGACGGCAGCTGGAACTTCGGCACAAGTGTTGCCATCAGGGCTCGGTGGTTGGGAATGGTGGGATGTTTTTCCAGAATCGCCTTCGGGACGCCGGTATTTTTGGCAATAACTTGGAGCACGAAGTCAGTGTCGAGTTGGGTGCTGCCGAGACTCAATGTTGCAGAAGCTTTGCTCATGGTTGGCTCAGCGTTCGGTGCAACCGACGTTGTACCCATGTTGATGGCGATGGGGTGACTCGGTGACCTAATTTGCTGAATGAATGAACCATCTGGCATGTCGGCATCAACGGTGATGGATATGCCGTTTCCTTGGGCGCTGGCAGCTGTATTATCCACAAGTCCAGTGGGATAAGCTCCATAGCGAGGGCAGATGATGTTCGGGATAGTGAAGCGGATGCCATCCACCTCCATATCATGTTTGAGCTCGCCCAGGTACGTGACTAGTTGGAGGCACAAAGTCAGTATTGTTCTTCAAAATGCAGGGTGGGGAAAAGAGAAAGAAGAGGGTATTTCTGCCATGGCCTTTCAAAGTCTCTAAAATGCCCTTTTTGGAGCATCTCGTATGGAGTCTCAAAGTATAGAAGTTAAGACTCTATTAACCTTGAGACAAGACGTAGACTTCGTACCCTTAAGACGTACTATTGATAACCACCTTGGCGCCTGGTGGTATATTTCCAACCGTGGTGGTAAAAACATCACTTGCGTCTGGAAGTTGCTCAAGCAATCCTGCGGTCTCGCCCCTTGCAATCGCTTCTTGGAAGACAGCCTTTGCTTTTTCCTTCTCTTTCACTTCGCCAACGATAGTCCGGTCTCCCACACGGCACGTGAAACCCACCACACTGACGCCGTCGTATAGTGGGAATGTGTATGTAACCTTCTTGATGCCCTTGGTCTCGGAGGGGTTGATGAAAGTCTGTGCGAGCGTTGTCCGGGAAATGGTGGAGAGGATGGAGGTGTGTGCCTGGAGTTCAACCTGAGGAAGGTATAACTTCTCGAAATGATAGCCATTCAGGACCAAGTAGTAAAGTCCGCACAGATGGCTCCGCCATGCTGGATTGTGGCTACCGAAAGACATGTTCTAGCAAACCGGCCTTCTGCGGCGTGCTTTTCGTTGGTTTAATGAAGTCTTTCAAGGAATTCTGGAAGTGGAAAGGGTCAAATCCTCAACCAGGATACTGAGAAAGATGTAAAAAGATCGGAAGTAACAACCTTGGTGCTGGCTGAATAGGATAGGTCAGAATAGTGGCATGTAACCCACAGTTTTATGCTGTCATCTGCCTAGCGGAGGCGGCCTCATTCAGCTGCCTGTTGGGGTGCCTGAAGTGCCAAGAACACGAACGCGTACGAAGAACGTCAAAAATTGTACCAAAATGTTCCGAATTAGGAGATTTCAGGGCTAGTCAATTGCTTTTCGTGTGCAGAAATGGAGAGAGCGAGCGGTGAAAGGGCGAACATGAGAGGCCGCCTAGTTCTTGGCTGTGGGTGCGGAGGTGTAGCCTCGTGTTGTAAATAATCATGGCGTGATTGAGGCCCCCCATTCGGATAGGTACCATCCCAAGCGAAGTTGGAGTTGAAGCTGTAGAATTGGTATGAACTTTCCCTTCGGGAGGATTTATGAAATGGGGTGCAAGGGAGTATTGAAGGACGAATGGAGGATTCACGAAATGGTTTAGGCTAAGCCCAAATGAGTACTGGCGGGGCGAAACGTCCAAGATGGCACAAGATGGCACGTGTGTGGCTGCCTTTCCGAAGCCTGAGCTTGACCTTTTTCTCAACCTCCAACTTCATCTTGCCACCAAATCTACTCCATATCAACAACATTACACACGACTACAAGAAACCTTCCGGTCCAGTAGGCCCAGTGAACAGCCGTCGCGATCGGAAAGCCAAGAGAGTCCGAATCATAAAGAAACGGAGCAAAGAAAATGGGTTCCGTCGTACTTCCTCACCTGCGCACCGGATGGCATGTCGACCAAGCAATTCTGAGTGAAGAAGATCGGTTGGTTGTGATTCGGTTCGGGAGAGACAGTGATCCAGATTGCATGCGGATGGACGAGGTGTTGTTCAAGATTGCGGATAAGGTCAAGAACTTTGCTGTAAGTGCGCCGGCAACCCTGTTTCTCCTGTGCTTCACACACATTTTGGTACTCGTGCCACGAATAGGCTCAGGGTTCAAATCAATTTCTCAGTGAAGACCGGGAGAAGAGAAGAGTCGAGTATATGCGAGACAGGCAACCACTAACGAGCCTCAGGTCCTCTACGTCTGCGACTTGGACGAGGTGCCTGACTTCAAAGCCATGTACGAGTTGTACGACGCCTGCACAGTCATGTTCTTCTTCCGGAACAAGCACATGATGTGCGATTTCGGAACCGGAAACAACAACAAGCTCAACTGGGTGCTCGAGGACAAGCAGGAACTCATCGACATCATCGAGACGATTTACCGTGGCGCGAAGAAGGGCCGCGGTCTGGTTGTTAGCCCAAAAGACTACTCGACGAGGTACAGGTATTAGATGCAGGTTGTCTTGGCGTTTTGGGTATGTGCGTTGCTTTGGGTTCGGGAGTTTGAAGTTTGGGGTTCGAGGCTCAAGGCCCATGGGGTAGGCATTGGCAAAGAGAGTTACGGGTAATAAAGACAATAGGAGGGGTAAGACTGCACACTGTTATTCGACCCGAAGTAATAGGATATCAGTAGGCTGTACGCATGTGCATTTTCATAGATGCATAGCTGGTCTCATGAGGGACATCTCAACAGTCTCGCTATCCGCGTTAGTTCCAAGTGCACTGCTACTACCATGGCTCTCAATACACATTTCTTAACCTGCGGTATGTATACGCCATGTTATCTCCTTGACTCTCCACCCTCCTTCTCCTCCTCCTTCTCCTCCTCTTTCTCACCCCCACCCCCACTTCCATAAAGACAAGCCCTCGCTCCTCTCCACACCTCTTCTAGTATCGCTCTTCGTGGCAAAAGCGTTGGAAATACTACGACCACATCCTTCTCATCCTTGACCACAATCGCTAGATAGAATCTAACCTCGAACCCCTTAAACGCTTCATGTATGAAGATGTCCTGAATTCTGGTAGTCGGTATGAAGCGCGTAGTGGGTGTTCTGAGATATGTAGAGGAGGACGTCGAGGTCTGAAGACCGAGGCCGCGGAGTAGGGTGAGAGATTCTTCTGTAGTATTGTTAACGTATTGTTAGCTAGGCGCATGTTTTAGGAATGTATTCTGGGGGGTAGGGAGTAGTTACCAGTGTATCCGCGCCTGAAGACAAGCCAGAGAGTGACTATAGCTGTCGGGGCGAGATATCTCCATTGCATTGTTTCCACTGTCGTAGCTAGCCACACCTCAAAGACACGTCCGAACACCCATGTAAGCGCCCCAGTAGATTTCTCTGAACCAATCCGCCATTTGGTCCACAAAACTAGAACCACAAGCGCTCCGACCAAACCCCGTACAAGTATCCAAAAGTAAAATCCAAGAAGCGCGGGGAGCGTTTTTGGCACCGGGCGCGTCGAGACGGTGAAGGAGATAGTAGAGGATGTTGGTTGGAACGAAGTGAGGGTTTGGGAGGGTGGAGAGTTCAAGAGCATGGTTATCGTGGAATCATGGTCGCTTGATGCGGAAATGAGGACGCGAGAGATGATCTTGGTGTTGGAGAAAGACACGGCAAACGCTCAGCCCTACCGCGCCGTAGACACGAATGAGGTCCAAGCTCCTTTTGTAACTTCAGCTTTTCACTTTGCCTCTGACGTTTTACTACTTTTACAACACAACACGAAAGGACTAAATACAATCCACCAACAATATCCACACCCATCGATAATCTTTCACCCGTCACTAACTATCCCACAACCCTCCTAAACCCACTCCACGGCCACCATGCCGTCTCCATCGCCAGAGCGCCCGCGCGTCCGCTCAAAGTCCCCAGCTCCCGCTGGCAATGAACCCACAGAGAAGCCCCGCGCACGCTCGCGCTCACGTTCGCCCCGTCGCAGCCCACCTCGCCGCCCGAAGAACTTCTCGGGCCTAAAGTGGAAAAACAACGATCGAGGCGAAAGGGACGCCAAAGATTCTAGGGTGTACAGGGACGATCGGCGAGACCGCGACAGAGACTATGGCAGACGGGACGATCGCGACCGCGGTGGCAATGGGTACGGACGAGACAGGCGAGACGAAGACCGGGGCAACAGGCGGAACATGGATCGGGACGGTGGCCGTGAGCGAGACTTTGACCGCCGGCGCGATGATCGAAGAGGAGGAAATGAGCGCCCGCGAGACCGCGAGGATCGAGACCGTGAGCGCAAGCGCAAGCCCAAGAGCGCCGATAAAGACAAGCCCAAAGCTCCTGCTCCCTCCACCCCAGCAGCTGCTCCTTCAGCAGCCTCCTCTGGGGAGCCCATGATCATGGTGACCGTCAACGACCGGCTGGGCACCAAAGCGCAGATCCCCTGTCTTGCCTCGGATCCTGTGAAGGTGTTCAAGGCGCTGGTAGCAGCTAAGATCGGACGAGCGTCGCACGAGATTATGCTGAAGAGGCAGGGTGAGCGTCCGTTCAAAGATCACATTACACTCGGTGACTATGGCGTCTCCAATGGTGTGCAGCTTGACTTGGAGCTCGATACTGGAGATTAGGCGGAGGATGACTGGAAATGGAGAGGTAGAGGTGGCATTCATGATACCAATCAAAAGCGGACCAGGGCAGAGACCCACGTTAGGTGGCATGTACGAAGGACGATATTAGATAGCGTCGAGGTCCTAGCCTGTTCTAGTTGAGCTCTGCAAACCTGAGGGTGGAAAGTTTCGTGGGTAGCATCTTGTCTGGAAGGACAGTTTCACAAAGTATAAAGCTGAACGAACAATACCCGCATACCAGTTCTATCTATACGCTCCTTTTCCGTCTTGATTTTGCTCCGGAATCTTCACTAAGATATTCCTGTTGCATGCATCTCAGGAGGGACGCAGTAGTGCCAAGTGAGGACCGCGGAGCCAGTTCCGCTGTGACTTTTTTCAAAAAGTTCTTGCCGGTGTCAACAGCCAGCAAGCCATGCGGCCGGCTCCAACCCAGCTCCCACACTCCTTTTCCAAATTCCACTCCCACCTCCACCTTCTATTCTGCCCTCGTCGCCAATTCCACAACCTCTCTCGCGTGCCCCGGCGCGTGCAAATCAATCAACTCGGCGCGCACTACCCCACCATGGCCGGCTACGAGAAGTGGTCGCAGCAGCAATTAATCGCCAGAATCCGAGAACTGGAGGCCCAGATCAAAGGACAGGATATCGTTGTTGCTACAGATCCCACGACGCCGAATCCTGCGACGTTTACGTCGTTCCCGATTCCTTCACCGGCCGAGGACGTCCCGCGGTCAATACCGCACCGCAAAGCGACCAAGCAGCCACCCAAGCCGTTCGATGCGTCAAAGTACAGTACGAGGCTGATAGCGCTGAAGTTTGCATATCTGGGGCAGAAATACAATGGGTTCGAGCACCATAAGAATAATTCGACGCCGCTGCCAACGATTGAGGAGGAGCTGTGGAAGGCGTTGATTAAGACGAGGTTGATTAGTCCTGTAACAAGTGGGGGGGATACAGGGAGTAGCAGATTGGAGAGGGTGGAGGAGAAGTGGGAGAGGGAAGGCGCGAGGGATGTTAATTGGGAGGGGTGTGAGTACTCAAAGTGTGGGAGAACGGATCGGGGGGTTAGTGCTTTTGGGCAGGTTATTGGTGTTAGAGTGAGGAGCAATAGACCTCTGCTGAAAGCTGCACCTCCGCCACCTGGAGAGGGTCAAAATGAAGGAGATGGATCAGCAGAGGGTCGAGGGTCTTCACTTCCCGCTCCAGAGGAAATCGAGATCGAGAAACCCGAGAAGCCATTCGACGAGCTCCAAGACGAGCTCCCTTATATCCAGCTCCTAAACCGTGTCCTACCACCCGACATCCGCATCTACGCCTGGTGTCCAAACCCCCCACCCAACTTCTCCGCGCGCTTCCACTGCAAAGAGCGCCGGTACAAATACTTCTTCACCAACCCCTGCTTTGCGCCCGTCCCCGGATCCTCAGGTCTCTACAACGCGCCCTCAGACCAAAGAACCATGCGCGAAGGCTGGCTGGACATCGAGGCCATGAGAACGGCATGCAACTACTTAATCGGCCTGCACGATTTCCGCAACCTGTGCAAGATAGACGCATCGAAGCAGATCACAAATTTCAAGCGGCGCATCTTCCACGCGTCTATTTCCGAGGTCTCTCCTCTATCCATCCCATACTTCCTCTCACACGCTGCACTCCAATCCCCCTCCTCTTCCTCCACCCACGACCAACCGAAAATCTACGCCTTCGAACTCAACGGCTCGGCCTTCCTCTGGCACCAAGTCCGCTCCATTATCGCCATTCTCTTCACAATAGGGCAGGGCCTCGAGTCCCCATCCCTAATCTCTTCTCTCCTCGACATAACCACGAACCCTACCCGCCCAAAGTACGAAATGGCCTCCGACGCGCCGCTCGTGCTATGGGACTGCATTTTCCCAGCTGAGCACGAAGTGCAGACCCCCGAAGACCGAGAAACCGGGTACGAAGACCGGCTATCTTGGATATATGTTGGGGATGAGGGCGGACAGGAGGCGAAAGGTAGACTGGGGAGAGGTGGCGTCGCTGGAGTAGGGAAGGGGAAGTGGGGACGCGGCGGCGTGATCGACGACGTGTGGGAGGTGTGGCGGCGCGCGAAGATGGAGGAGACGCTTACTGCGCTGCTGCTGGACAGTATTGCGGAGAGAGGGGCAAATACGCTTGATCAGGAACGGGATGGGAGGGAGGAGATGGAGGTTGGAATTGGGAGGGTAGGGCCGAGGGGTTTCGATGGCGGTGATTTGGGGAGGGCAAAAGGGAATTATACAAGGGTGTTAGAGAGGGAGAGGCAGGAGACCGTGGAGGTGGTAAATGAAAGGTATGCGAGGAAGAAGGGGTTGGAACCTAAGAAAAAGACGGAAGAGGATATGGATATGGATGAGTAGAAAGGGGAGGATTGAGATGGAATTGAGATACCCAGGTTTAGACCTACCAGCGTTTGTACACATACATACTCGCTGGATATACATGAGTCCACAATGAGAAGATTGTTTGCAACAAGTAGGGGCAGCACCTGAATGTGTGTAGCTAGACTTTGCATCCCGCTCCAACATTAGACTTGCTGCACACATGGACTGAGCACGCTGAATTGAGCGAAGAGAAAAGTTCGTGGATTGGTTGGAACATTCCATCGCTTCCATTCGTATCCCTCGTATATAATATAGCCTTTACATTGGAAACTCTAACAACGCAACGGTGTACTCATGAGTACATCTTTTGCTCGGATTTCAGACCGAAAGGATCTCATCCATGTAGAGCATCCGCTCCCGCCATTTCCCACATACATGATTCTTTTGCAAATCAAAGAGTTACTTGAGAAACGAAAAGCAGAAGACAACGCACACACACCAGTCGAAATAAAACACATCAACAACTTCCTAGCTCAACTATCTCGCGGATGTATCCCGAGTATATAGTTCTTATTAGATTCATGCCCCAATCCTACCATATTCTGACGCGTAAAGTGGCGTTGAGGTTCGGATGCTCCAGACTTCTGAATGCGCTTTGCGTCTCGGGGATTGCAAGCAGACTTGGGGACGGTAGGATTGAGACACAATTCTAATGAGTCTAAACCCAGGAATTCTAGCCTGAAGCTGTTCTGAGGTGCAAGTGCATTGAAATTGACTGCAAACTCCATGTTGTCACATCCGGAGATACATCCACTTTGAATTGGCAAGATAGATACGTTCGGGAAAGACGATATGAAGCATTCACGCAGCGGGAGTGACATGAAGATAATCCAGAAGATAAAATGTCTACTCATCGAAGCTCTGGCTCCTGTTCGCTTTTGATTGCGTTGACTCCAAATCCGATGATTCACAAAGAAGGCAATCGGTTGGCTTTTTGTACAGCCTGCTTCACGCCCCTTTTCATGGGAGAACGTAAATTCTGATCTTAGAAAGAACCTAGGAAAACTAACTGATAGCTACCCTATGATGTTGGACCTGTTAGATGCAGCCATGTTTCGAAAGGCCTTATCTTAGCAATGGGTCGGTGATTCAAGACATCACATTGCATCCTGGCGAGTCAATTAGCCCTCTCAAGAATAAAAGCATATCAATGAGACAACAAGCGATGGCAGGAGAGGTGCAAAAATTCTGTCAAAACTCTAATTATGGATATACAAACCAACCCTCGACGCCTACCGCAAGACCGCTAGAACCAAACACATAGGAGTACACAGCCTTGCTGGGCTCAAAATACACTGATGTAATTTCCGATCCGCTCCTTCTGGTTCTGCGCAATGCACTCGGCTATCCAAGTGATGTTACGGATTTCCTGCACGAACTAATCAGTCGAGTTTCAGCCAGAGGCAGAGGGCATGTGGACAGACCTGTTCTCGCAGCTTGACCCAGGCATACACTACGGCGTGTGTGAATTGGCGGGTGAACGCCAGCTTGGAGATTTCCATCTCCTTCTGGTAAAACAGATCTTCCAAGCTTCTTGACTCACCACCCCCACCGCCGGCCATGTTGCCCAAACCACCACCCCCACCACCACTGAGACCAGTCTGATCAAAGAAGGACTTGTAGTCGGCAACGCTCTCGACAGCAATGCGGACGCCCTCGACGTCATCTGCCCTGGACAGCATCAAAGTACCTTCGGGGTGGAGACTCCCAAAGTTAGGATACAGCTTCTTGCGGTCAGCCTTTGACAGCTCGGTACCGAACGAGTTGAGCGTGATGTTGATGCTCCTGCGATCGGCCTCGAACTCTAGGACCTCGGACATGACCTCGGCGGTCGGCGTGCCGGCCACCTCTGACGCACTGTTGACCCACTGATAGAAGTCCTCGAGGTAGTTCTTGTACAATGTGTTCCGAATGATTTCAATGTTCAGCTCGTCCAAGTCCTGGTGGCTGAGGGAGCCTTTGAAGTACGGGGCTAGGGGCGTTTCAATCAAGACCGAATTGTACAACTCTTCGATGTTGGTCGCTACGCAGAGTACGGGCATGGTCTCAAACCAACCGAGGGGGTGGCACCTCTCCAACAGCTCTCGGGTGTCTCGCTCGTGCAGGGTGCCCGTGATCAGAAGCGCGACATTGTCGATCATGTATCCGTAGGTCAGGTACTCCATGAACTTGGCTAGAGAGCCCGTGGCATTTGCTTGGAGATAGCGGAACTCGGACACGAGCTTCTCGGTGGTCTTGTTGGCCAGCGCGGAAGTAGATGGATTGGGCGGCAAGGACGCAAGAAAGTCGCCGTAAGCTGGGGAGAGCTGGAGCTTCACATCTGCAATGCGCTGTTAGCTGCGACCAACGAACGGAAGTGTATTGCGCGCATACCATCGATGGTCTCGCATTGCGTCAGGTTGTTGTAGTTCTGGCTGGTGAGCAAGGCATTGCGATAGCCTCGCACGACGCCCTCGATGTAGCTGCAGGTGTGTCAGAGGAAGAAAAAGGCCTATGTGAGCGCGAGGGGTGGCGGCATACCCATAGTTGACGTTGTAGAAGAGGCCCTCCATGATGTGCGATGCAGGACCAAACTGGCGTGCAGGTCGAGGTTGCTCGCCAGAGGTTCCCCCCCGGTCGATAGCTGCAATTCACGTGACCTCTTGGCGAGGCGGCTTGGCGACCGGCCCACTGTTTTTGAGCCGCGCGATCGCAACTTTCCCTTTCCCTCTCCACGACCAACACAACAAAACGTTGTCCGCGTAGCTGCAACTTTTCACCCCACCACGCCCAAGCCTCGCACGGAAACTCCCATTTCCGCTTCTCTCGGCCCATCTTCACAGCCTACTCGACACTTTTCGCGGATTGGAGGCCGTCCGCAGCCATGGTTTCCACTCGCGGCGCCCGCAGCAGGTCCGCTTTGCCTGTGGAGGAAGCCGACTCTCATCAACCCCCACCCACCCAAACTCGAAAGCGCGCTCGCAGGATACCTGATCCCGCCGAAGAGCAAGAAGTCGCTGACGGCGGTAAGCTTCCTCTCCTGCCAATCTCACATACACAGCCGCTAACACACTTACAGCTGCCGCTCCATCTGTCGCCGGACCCTCGGGCGCCCATGTGACCAGGCGTCGCGGTCTACGATCCACAAAGGCACCCGGCTCCCCTCTTCAAGTCTTGACCGATCCTGTCCGAAAGACCGATAAGAGAAAGCGCATCACCAAGAAGGAGCCAACCCTAGAGCCCGAACACCAACCAGAGCAAGTTTTCAAGCAAGAAGAGCCAGCCAAAGAGCCCCTCGACTTAGATCAAGGTCTATACTTTCAGCGTAAGCCTCCAATTTATTTACACCTTCCCTGAGAGCCCACTAAATACCGGCAAAGGCGAAAGAGTTCATCGTCAAGAAGAAAGCCGTTATCGACGAGAAGTCCGCCGTTTATTAGGTTGTCGTCAATGATCTGTTGCACTCGAAGATCGCAAGCCTCGAGTCAAAACTTGCAAAGACCGAGGGGAAGGCCTTAGCAAAGCCTGCGACGACTGAGACAGACCTTGCAAAAACCCATGCCAACCTCGTAATGATCAAAGACCAACTGAAAATGACCGATGACGAACTCAAGATTATTTGCACCCAAGCTGATGATTTAAAATCAGAAAATGCAATGCTCCGCACGCATTTCCCGGCCCCGAAGACTGTCACAGCTAATAAATCGGCCTATGACCTCCTTCACAAGATTGAGAGCGCCGCAGCAGAGCATCGCCGACGGGATGCTGCTGCCGCTGACCAAAACCACCATGGACATCACCAAGAGGAGATCGACGCCTCGTCCGACACCGACCAAGAAATGGACGATGCTACTGCTGAGGAAAACCCGACACCTGAACAAGCCACTGTGCCAGAGCCACAAACCCCTACACCTGCTCCTGTCGCCAAGGACAACACGCCACGAAGCACCGGATGGGGCATCTTCAAGCGCTTCTTGCCATCTTTTGCTGCGTCTACTTTTACTTCACCTGCGCCTGCACCAGCTCCTATTGTTGCACCAGCAACCGCGCCTCCAGTGGTACTTCAGCCTGCACAAGCCCAGGACCTTGCCGATGCCCTCGCTCCCACCCCCAACACTCCCACACCCGCCTCAACTCGCGAGTCCCGTCGTCGTGTAAAAAAGACCAAGTCCAAGAATAAAATCAATTTCAACGAGACCACCAAGGCCAACGACACCCCTAAGATCAAAGATCATAACAAGAAGCCGCCAATCAGTGATCGCCGCGCCATGATTAGCTACGTCGCCCGCAGCGTCCCGCCGGAGGTCCGCGAAAAGGCCACTGCTTGGGCAAAGGAGGCCGCGGAGAAGTTAGCCACCGACCGAAGCACCCTCGGAGAGAAACGCAAACGAATTGAGGATGGTCTCGCGTTTATGGACCTGAAGCACATCCCAGCCCGTGCACCATGGCAGCCCAAGGGAACGTTTAGCACCGAGTTTCTCGATTATGAAGACGACGAGCCGGTCCCGGCATGGGTTGTCATGCAAGAGCTGCTCGATGAAATGGGCATGGGCGATTCACCTCCCTCAAAGAAACAGAAGGTGGAGCACGGTGCTATAATGGACGAGGATATCCCATCTCTTAATGACACCGATGTCCGCGCTCTCAACAAGTCGTCCTCGTCGCGACCACACTTTGACACCCACGGCAACTCAGCATCGCTCGCAGATCTTCACCCGCGATCGTCGCGCGTCCCCTCCCCCATGTTCAGTGATCCCCGCGATCATAGGCATGACAACAATGTATTTGCCCAGCAACAACATGCTCCAACCGACGCCGATGCCGCTGCCGCTGCTGCCGCCAAAGCCGCGCATGAAGCCAAGCTTGATGAAGAGTGGGCCCGCAAGCAGCGGCTCAAGATGCGTGAAGAGCACAAGCTTTTCAATAGGCACGATGGACATGCTACCAACGAGATCTACCGTATGGTCGCAGCCGAGCAGGAGGAGAAAGATAGGCTCGCAGCTGAAGGGGAGGCCAAGAAGAATGCAGACGAGGAGGCCAAGAAGAATGCAGATGAGGAGGCCAAGAAAAATGCAAATGAGGAGGCCAAGAAGAATGCAGACGGAAAGGTCAAGGAGAATGCAGACGAGGGGGCAAAGAAGGATGCAGCCGAGACAGCACTCCTCTGGACCCAGCAGCCCCCCCCAGCTCCCACGCCAGCGCATGCGTCCTTGCCAACCCCACTCAACGCGACCCCGTCTGTCACAAATGTTCAGGCCGATCCTGTTGAGCGCCAGAGGGCTAAGCTGATGAAGCACACGCCCGCTCGCCCCAGCCGCCTCCGCGAGGCCACCATCCCATCGCCAAGCCCCCAAGCTAGCGCCACGGCTCGGATTTTCAATATTCCGGATCCCATGCCGCTAGACCTCGACCCAGAGATTCTAACTGCTGCTCAGGCTATGATAGCCACAGATGAGTACAAGCGCCACACTGCCAGTGCATGGGGTGGAGCCGAGATTACCCTTATTTATGATGAGGATGAGGAGCTATAGTGGGCTTGGAACAGGTGTATGATAGAAATGAACGGAACTGCTTGTTTCGTGTGAGGCTTTCGCCCACGTGTACTGTAAAGATTCTGCTTCGGCTGACTCTAGTTTTTTTTTGGTTTTGATTATGGGGGGGTGCATAGGTAACTCATGGAACAGTGCATGGCGTAGGCGCATAATACCCTTTGTTTTGCCGGTGGAGGCCCCGCCGCCGAAGTCCAACTCAGATAGTGTTGGATTAATTGCTCACGGGAATATTGATTAACTCAAAATATCTCTTCTAGGCATGTGATGTGAAGTCACTACTTCTACGTGATCCTTGGGCCAGGGTAACATTAGACAGGAGGAACGGTAAGGTGGATAGGATGGAGATGTCTAAAGACGTTATGCTGGCCTGCAAGGGTTTAGGGTTGTATAAAGTGGTCACGAAAAGATGCCAGAGGCCACGGGATGGGTTTGGAGAAGTGGGGATGATTCACCAAGTCCGACATCCCCCACGATATGGTGTTAATGAAGCGCTTCTGCACGATCCTCTTGGCGAAGTACCGGGAACAGGAGATGTAGGTAGTAAATAGAATGTATATTGGGAGGAGGGTTGTGCTGGATGGGTGTGCATGCAGGTGTCGTGAAAACGGGTCTGGAGGCCACGGGATATGCCTGGAAAAGTTGAAATGATTTACAAAGTCTAACTTCTCGATGTGGTATGGTGTATATGCAATCCTTTTATAGGATTCTCTTGGTAAGTACCTTGAAGCAGGAGTTACAGTATGGTGATTAGAGTGTATATGGAGAAGAGGGATATGTTAATGTTGTAGAGGTGTAGGGATGTATATACTAAGGGCGGGAGGAGGCGGCTGAAGATCACGAAGTAGGGATGCAAAAGTGGGGTAGGTATGCGATGATCACTGTATCCAGCGTAATAAGTTAAAGAGTTTAGGGGTGATTGCGTTGAGATTCGACTTCTGTACCTTATCATAGTAATCTGGGACACTGGCGTGGTATTAATCTTTAACTCCTTCTGAAACTACAATCTACTTGCATTTAGGAATAAGAGCTCCAGGCAACTTGCTTAATATTCTTCCGTCCTCCTCATTCGAGCATACCGTATGCAACTCCATTCCTCCGGCACCGTCGGCGCACGCTCAACCACGAAATCCTTCCTCTCTCGATGTTCCCTATGGCGTCTACGACCTCGATCATGTCTACGTGTTTCGTGATGATGATAATGATGCTTCTTCCTCCCACAATTTCTACCCGTATCTTCTTTGAAACACCCCAGTAACCCTAGACGACCGAGTTTATTCAATAGACGTTGCATGAAGGTTAAAATCTTTTCACGCTTGTTCTTCTCGGCGGGAGTAGTGGCGAGCTCCTTATCGATTATTTTCAGGGGGCCGCATGGGCGGGCGTTGGCTTGGGAAGGACCGTGGCGGTGTGAAGTGTGGTCGCGGAAGGGACTTCTCGGCCGCTTAAACTCCTTGTACACATGCTCGATATCCCCATCGTAATCATATTCGGACTTTATTTTGCGATTGAATCCTTTGATGTAGATACTCTCCCCATTATGCCATCGCCGTACATGCAAATCCTCATCTGCTACAATGAGCGGTGGAGAGTCTGCGCGGGTCTCTATGACCGAGTCCACGCGCTTGCTTTTTGCTTTGCCTTCATTTCGGTGCGGGACAATAGGCTCGACGGCCATTTCATTATCCCGACAGGAGGCCCTAGGCTCGATCCTACTTTCGTCGAAGTTGGTAGCGCGTGAATCTTCACTTCCGCCCCGATGTTGGTTTCGGTACGACACTATGGGCTCAGACGTAAACTCATCGAAGTCCACAAACATAGTCCCCCTGGAGTTGCACCGGCTCAGTGACGCATTCTGGGCGGAATACATGTTTGTATTGTTCAATGCAAGCTGCGAGGCGAGCTGTGCGTCGATCATGAGGATGAGGTCTTGGAGTGTTGTTGTTGTTGTTGTTGGCATTTCTTGCTCTTCGAATTTTTTTTCTTTTCGAATTTACATTTGCTTTCTGGTACGTGTTTGGTGATGGCCAAAAAATTTGATGTCAAGTTTTGCCAGTGGTGTGAAATGTGAATCAGGGTTGTTGTGTATGTGATTGTGCTTGTGGGAGTTTCTAGAGAGAAGAATAGGAATAGTATGGATAGGTAATGTTTTATGTGTGGGGATCTGCTGGGCTGGGGAGGGAAGGTGGTGAAAACGTTTATTAACGTTTGGCATCGCATTGTGCGGCGACGATAAGATGGGCAATGTGAACCGACTGACAGGTGTAGTTCGGTAAACGTGTTGGCGTAGATAAAGTTGCTAGCATTCCTTGTACGGCAACGATAAGATGGGCAATGTGAACCGACTGACAGGTGCAGTTCGGTAAACGTGTTGGCGTAGATAAAGTTGCTAGCATTCATTATACGCGATGCTGCTACTACCCACACTAAAGTCAATATGTGAAACATCGTTTAGGGTTGCGGCAGACGGGCACACTTATAGCGGAGAATAAATCTTGCCACCATAATCATTGGTATACGTTAAGGGGAGCGGGACGCGGAAAATGGAATAATTGATGAGATGGACACAAATCATAATATTGCCCTCATATTACACAGTAACAAATTCTCCATTAGCAAATTAATTACCTATACCTCCTCGGAATGCATCATTCCATCCAAAAAAGGACACGAACATGTCAATCAAACTAGGTATATTCTCGAAGACGAATCCCACGCTTTAGTGAAAGATGCATAACAGAACGTACTAATGGGTGAGATGGTGGAGAAAACTGGGAAAGACATCGCAACAAAGAACAAACAATGAGTATAGAAAGTGGTATAAACCAATCGACAAACTCCGTGAATATGAACAGTGGAAGACGTCCAGATCCCGGAAATATTAGCAGTCTGAGGGGTCATTACGCACGAGCCACGGCTAGATCTTCAGCTTGTCCTTGAGCTTGCCGAAGATGGATCGCCTCTTCTTCTTCTTGTCTGTGACGCCAGATGCAACGCTCTCGGGGGTACCTGATGCAGATCCAGCGGTGGAGTCCTTCTTAGGAGTCTCGGGAGCGGTCTTGGCCTCGACATTGTGCGACTCAACACCAGTGGTGACGACAGGTTGCGTTTGTTCAGTGGTGGTAGGTTGCTTGGACATTGGGGAGACATCGCGCGAATCGGTGCCGACCTTGGCGGGTTCTGGCTGCGCAGCCGCTTCCTTGGAGGGCTCTGGTTCTGAAGGCGAAGCGCCTGCGGCACTCACAACGGCGAGAGCATCCGGTTCGCTGGAAGATTTGAGAGGCTTGGAGTCGACCAAGGCGTCATCAGAGAGACCTGGTGCAACCTGGCTAGTCGCCGCCGTAACCGTTGGGGCAGGTTCCCCAGCCTCGTTGGTCTTCTTAACCTCTTTGAGTAGCTCTGCTTCCACTTCCTTCTTCTCCTCGACCGCCTCCGCATTGGCAGATGCCTCAGGGCTGGCATGGGCCTCTTTCTGGCTCTCGGCAACAACGTCTGGCACATCGCCGGCGGTTGCTTGGCCGTTCAATCCAATGGTCTCCGCGGCCTTGTCCTTTGCAGCATATGTAGCAGCAGCAAATGCACCGGCTGTAACAGCGGCGCCTGTGGCAGCGGCAGCACCAATCCCCACAGTTGAGGAGCTCTCGGCTGCTGCTGGCTCCTCGGGTACCTTTGCCTTCAACTCTGCCTCGACCTCCTTCTTCTCCTCTACAGCCTCGGGGTTCGCGGCGGCCTCGGGGCTGAATCCTGCTTCTTTCTGGCTCTCGGTCACGGTCTCGGGAACGCTCTTGGGTTCTAGGGGAACGTTACCGGCAAGCGCGGCAGTCGTGCTGGTTGGGGCAGCGGACTGGATGGTGACGCCTGGGTCTCGCTCTGTCTCAGCACTCACGTCCTTAGGGAGGCTTGATTCTGGGATCAGACTGCCGGTCAGGGGAGGCAAGTGGAACATACCGCCGTTAGCTTCCCTCTCAGCTTCGGGCGTGACGACGACCGGGCCGAGTTGGGGAGGCAGACCATCCGACTTCTCGTAGGATGCAGCGTCAGTCTTGACGGTGCTGGAGATGGTATTCGATGTCAGGGTGCTTGGGTCGGGGACCTTCTCTCCCGGCGCAAGATGAATCG
The DNA here is from genome assembly GCA_001599595.1 of Beverwykella pulmonaria. Taxonomy (NCBI): domain Eukaryota; kingdom Fungi; phylum Ascomycota; class Dothideomycetes; order Pleosporales; family Melanommataceae; genus Beverwykella; species Beverwykella pulmonaria. The sequence goes on from BCHH01000005.1 coordinate 1,793,350, forward strand.
GGTTGCCGAGTCCTGCCGTGGCTGGAATGGGCGCAACACTGACTTTTTCCTCTTCGGGTTCCTTGTCGTGCTTGACGGTGGACTGTATCGTGTTGTTTGTGAAGGTGCTTGGGTCGGGGACTGGCTCGCCGGGTGCAAGCTTGATTGGGTTTCCGGCACCTTCGGTCGCGGGAATTGGGTTAACGGAGAATGCCACCGGCTCGCTGGAGGGCGTCTCGACCGGGGGCGTCAAAGGGAAGGCGCCGGGGATGGAATCATCGGATTTCGACCGCGCGTTTTCCTTGGGCACGGCGCCGGCGAGGGCAGCGGTGGAGGACTCGGGGGCAGCGGACGAGAGGGTGCTGATTGGTTCTTTGATGTCATCGGGAGTCAAGATGTTGTTGTGGCCGCCTTTGCCATCCTCCGTCTTAGGCGCGGATTCATTGGCACACCATCTACCGTCGACGACGAACTATCAATGCAGCCAGTTAGCATGACTTCACGTATGAGGGGTAAGTGCATGCGCTTCGGTGGAGCGACCGCGCAGGCAGACGCATTCTGTTCACACACCTTGTACTGGGTATGCTCCTTTGGCAGCTGCACCTCCTTCTTGAAGATGCCGTCTACCTTCTCTAGTCGGACGGTCTGCTGCCAGTTGTCGAAGGTGCCTGTGACGAGGACTTCATTGGCGAAGTGTTCCCTGTTCCAAAGCGTCAGCGGGAGACAAGGAACCGCGCAGCGACACAACGTACCACGTAAAAGTGTAGCTTCCCATGTTTCTGGTGGGCGAAGCGACGGAGAACGGTGGTCTGGTGAGGGGCCCGCGGTCGAGGGCTGAGACTAATTTGTCTCGTTGGCGATGGAGGTGGGTGGCGGTGGTTGGTCTTGGTCAGGAGCAGCGGACGAAGCTGGAGATTAGGAGCGACAATACGGCGCCGCGGCTACAATCAAAGTTGATAAGGGCTGCAGAGGGCTGGGGCGGCGTGTGAAGAGGCTCGGTTCTGCACAATGCGCGGCAGGAGGGTCAGTTTATGCGTGTCTGGTGGATTGCAGAAGCACGGAATCGGCGAGGCTGGTGCCTTCTGCTCTTGCGCTTGCGTCGAAGAGGCCGCTTGGCGTCGCTCGTTCGGCATCGCAGTCTTGGCACGCGGTTCAGGGTCGCAAACGCTTTGTCACCGGCGATGATGGAGCTGACAGGGAGCGAAAACCGGCAGGCTGGACGGGCGCCGACTGCGCTGCGACGAATGGCCAATTTGCAGCTGTGCTGCTCAATTCCATGCGCGCGGCGGCTCGCGGCCGTTCCCTTGCCCTCGCGACGGCGCTGCACGGTCAATTGCAGTTGCGCAACTTGCGCCCCTCCAGATTCCCCAAAAGCTGCGCTGCTGGAGCTCGTGCGTGCATGGCGTCATGGCCGCTCTCTTGATGTGGCCAATGAGCACACGCCGATGTCACGAGCGCTGAGCGATTGCACCACGCCTCTCCTGAACATCCTCTCCTGCCTCTGGTCTCAACCGCTCGGCCGCTATCGTGAGCTTCTGCCTCTGTGGTCTTCACCGCCCATTGCTCGCGGGACTGTCGTACTTCTCCTCGCCTTGAGCGTGTCTCCCGGGCCAATAAGCGAATGGACTGCCCAATCTGCGTCCGTCTCCATTGAGGGGCAGAAGCTAGGGGGTCAGGGTTCAGCCTGCAGGCCAGCGTCCAAAAAGGAATTTGAGAGATGTCACGGACCAGAAGCAGCAAGAATCAGGGCAACGGCTCGCTGCCAGCGCTGTCAAGCGGCCAGGACGAGCGAACGGATGGCGGAAGGGAAGGCACAAGTGCGAACACGCTCACTGCGGGAGTGCTTCACATTCTTTCCATAATGGACAGTGTGGAATATCCTTTTCGTAGGCAAACAGACGTAACGATGCATACTGTGCAGGCCCCTGCTTTACTATGAGTTCATAAATACAGCTAGCTACTCACGTGCTACTGTAGCTACGGAAAGGTAGTTGTTCAAAATGGCGCTCACTACATCCAATATCAAGTTCTGGAAGATGGGGGCCACTGCATGCAGAAGCCATGTCCGTAATCAACACGCTGCGTTTGTGGTTGTCCTGTGAGCCCACCGGAAGTGCTGGAGGGCGCCCGTTCTTGGTTCTGTTGGACGTCTGCTCCCTTGGGAGCACGCTGTCCTTGTCCAACGTCTTGTCTGCGGTTCCCAGCTCCACTGGCTAGCGGGCGCGCGACATGCTGAAGCTTTGGGCCTTGTGACGTCCGTGTCGCGGGAGCTAAGGGTGCATCGGTTGGCATCTGGCGATGATGGCATCGCCCTCTCGGCATCGCAGCCTCCCGACTCAGACTCAGACCTCAGCACCCAGCGCCGCGTCCCCAGAGTCTCCCGAGTGCGAGCAAGGCAAACGGACCGCACTCCAGCCTTGCGTCGTGCCACGGCCTCCTCCAATTGCGGCGCTGTGCTGCCGCCCTGCCCGTCTTCAGGGCAGCTGGGTGCCTGCGCAACATGGGCGCCTGCGTGCCTTCGATGCGCGGTGACTCGTTTTCTAGAACAACTCGCCGTGTTCTAGAAAAGTCAATCCCCCACCGCAAGCCTCAAAAGCACCTGCGCTGCTCGCCCATACGCTGGCCTCCAATACACGTCGCCTTGCCCGCCTTCCGCGAGTGAACCGCTCTTGCGCGCCCCTCTTTGCTCCTGTTGCTCCCATTGCTCCCGCTGCCTGCCCCCTTCTCCCACCCGTCACGCTGCTGCACCACACTCACCTCGTCCGCCGCAGCGATATTGATCCTCACCCTCCGCATTCTTCGTGCCCGCCGCCCGTCTCTGCATTTGTTCTGGTCCGCGCCGTCTGCTCGCTTGGCCCTCCCCCCCGGTGCACAACTGCATCATCCCTGCGCTTCTCGCGAACCAACGTCAAAGAGCTGCGGACGACCCCTCATCACACCTCTCGATGTCGCTCCCTCCCGACTACTCCAATGAAATATCTGCCCTGAACCGCGAAATCCTCAAGCAGCAGCCTTCCGACACGCTTCAATTTTGCGCAAACTTCTTCCTGCGTCGTCTCGAGTCGCAGCGCGCCGAATTCCTGCTCTCCCAGCAGCATTCCAGCCCAAAGGGCCGTGGCATGGCCGAGAGCACCTTTCCCGGCAACAATCCCTTCGGCACCCCCCCCAGCAGTGGTTTTGCGACGAGCCCTATGCAACGCCTCGAAGAAGAGGAGGAGACTGACATTATCGCTTCGCCCACCTCCGCCTCCTTCGCGCCCTCCGACATGGACAAGGCCCCGAGCGCCCCCAGCAGCGAGAACACCTTTGGCAACTTTGCGGGCTTCGGCGCTCCCTCAAAGGCCGCCAGGTCACAGCCACCGTCTTCCATTGGCGCGCTAGACGCCCAAAGCTTTCCGAGCAACTACAACTTGAACAGACGCACTTCTGTGTCCGCCGAGTCGCTCAACCCCGCCTCCTCGCTCAACGACAACTGGACCCCGCCGTACCACCAGAAAACAGACGACCAGCAGGCACGCCTCAAGGCTGCTGTTGCCGGCAACTTTCTCTTCTCGCACCTCGATGACGAGCAGTCCACACAAGTTCTCGGCGCGCTGCAGGAGAAGCCCATACCGACAAAGGGGATCAAGGTGATTCAGCAGGGCGATGTCGGAGACTACTTCTACGTCGTCGAGAGCGGCTCCTTCGACATCTACGTCAATACGTCAGGCAAGCTAGAACCCGGCCCTGACGGGCTCGGCGCGAAGGTGGGCACCGTGGGAACGGGCGGCTCCTTTGGCGAACTAGCACTCATGTACAACGCCCCACGGGCAGCGACCGTTCAGTCCAACGAGCAGTCCACGCTGTGGGCCCTGGACCGTGTGACATTCCGTCGCATTCTCATGGACAGCGCTTTCCAACGACGCCGCATGTACGAAGGCTTTCTCGAGGAAGTTCCTCTACTTTCCTCGTTGACGCCCTACGAGCGCTCCAAGATTGCCGATGCCCTCGAGACGAAAAAGTATCCTGCCGGCACAACCATTATCAAGGAAGGGGATGTGGGCGAGTCCTTCTACATTCTTGAGTCCGGACAGGCTGAGGTCTACAAGCGCGGCGTGGACAAGCCTGTGACCAGGTACAAGAAGGGCGACTACTTCGGCGAGCTCGCTCTTCTCAATGACGCTCCCCGAGCGGCTTCCGTCGTTAGCACTACAGAAGTCAAAGTCGCAACTCTCGGCAAGAATGGGTTCCAGCGACTACTGGGACCCGTGGAAGGCATCATGCGACGAAATGACCCGAGTAAGGCCGCGCTCGAGGAAAGCGACAACGTGGACCCCCTGGCTCGAGGAACATAGGTCTGTCAAAAGATATAATTAGACTAACTGCGTTGCTGCGGGTGAAGTGAGAGGACATTGTACGGCACTGGCTAGTTGGATTGGGCTGGTCGGAGATAGGTAGTGTTTCGATTTGGTCTTCAACGAAGGATTGCGACTCTTCCGCCAGATTATGGATGCGTCTTGCTCTCCCTCTTCCTGGCGTTTTCGCATGTATTCCTACTCTTTCCCTACTGTCACTAAACGTCGCTTGCCGTGGGGGAAATGGAGGAAGAGATGGATTTCGGGAATGAATGGAGTGGATGGGGTTTTCGTGGGCTGGTCTGTTACCTATACTCCAATGCACAGATGTTCAAGACAAGTGCTGTACCTTACTTTGCTTGCGTTACGAATTGCAGCTGTCGTCATACCAAGGTCGCGACTGACGGGTTTCCAAGCGCGCGCTAGAGTCACGTGTAGGGGCCATGAGGCCAAACCTTCTCACCTGCGATGCTTGACTAGGCAGCAGCTTGCCTTCCCGACTTAACTCAGCTCATGCCCACTCGCCCGCCCGCCCAATGTGCAGCCTGACCGACAATGTAGAATTGTGGAAATGCAAAAAAAAAGTATTCATTCCGACCTGCGGTGGACGAGGTGGTCAGACGCGGATGCGGACTCATGATGATGAAGCTCGCTCAACCGTGCTGACTTTCCCTCGACCAAACACGTTTGGCTCACCCTCTTCGACGCAAGCTGCCTTTAGGAGGCTGACCGAAAGCCCCCTATGGAGGCAGCATCCATTGCGGCCGCCAGCAAGAACAGTCCCCACATCTGCATGCCCTCGCTGATAGCTCTTCAGGTGTACTCCTTGTTGGCGGTCGTATTGGCTTCGGGCTGGGGAAGATTTGTCGGCGAGCAATTCTTCTAGTCTTCGGCGAGCTATTCTTCAAGTCTTCGGCGAGCTGGCACCTATTATTCACCGGTAGAGTTGGGCAATGGTCGTTCAAGGTCGCCGAAAGGTCGCCGACACGGACGTTGATAGAGAGTCAACACCCTGGTTCTCATGAATTATGACAAGATGAACATACGCAGCCGCTCCGTCCGAATCTCAGCTCAAATTGACCATGTTGGCTCAGAGGATTCTGTGCAACTATCGCGCAAAAGACAAATGAGAATCGACATACAATTTTATACCCGGCCTCCCTCAACATCAAGACAGCACTGAGGAGATGGGTTTCTCCAGGTCGCATCTTCGACAAACAGCACCCCTTTTACCACGCAACGGTGCGCAGTTGCGCAGTTGTGGAGTGTGTTAATTATCCGCGACCGTTAAAGGACGATTCTACGGCGTCTCCGTCTGGAGAAATTGTTCGCGCGCGCTGAAGTCTGCCTTGTGGATGGGTGAGTGACGCACTTTTGTAGCAGAATGCCTTCCGCCTTTGACTCCCCCACGGACATCTTGATTCCCATCCCAGCTGAGGACGGGCCAATGGAATGTTGAAGTACTCTTAAGGAATATTTCCATTGGCCAATCGAGACGCGGCTTTGCTCTTCTCCAGCATCTTCGTCGTGTGCAATTCCCCAACCACGTACGCTTATGTGCAGAGGCAGGGATACGGCTCGCACTAGGACCAAAATGGGAAAATGGGCATTTAAGGTACGAGACCCGCGGCTCTTCTTGTAACGTAGCAGCATGAATTCCAACGGTGGAAGCTGAGCTGCAAGTGTCCTGTCGAGCTCATCTTAACAAGGAAAGCTGCAAGGCACCGCCCGCGGAACGGAAAACACACCTACCACCGACGGTCTGCGGGCAGGCCTGATGAGTCATGCATTTGCACACTCTCTGGATTTATTTTACCTTAGGCAGACTCCTAGGCACAGTTGCCGAAATCTGTTAGATTCAGAAGCAAGCGGCCCCATGCCAGTGCCAGCGCCTCCCTCATCATCGCTCCAGGAATATATCGCGGCCGATACCAAGCTTTGTCTGGTGACCGGACCAACCCGAAAGCCTATCGCGGGCCGCTAGCTGTGAAGGGTGCCCTATTGTCTTCCAGCTCGAGGCAGTGGCCAGAAATAGGCTGCTATTGTCCTCGACTGGAAACTGATGCTTCCCCAATTGCGCACAAGTGTCGTTTCCGGTGTAAACCAGCGGTGTGCCCGATGAATATTCCTTAGAAACATACACTTCAAACACACTTGGACCAGTGTATTCTTCATTGCGCTTGGTTAACACTTCAGCATTCGCCTACTTGAGTTTGGGACGCTGCGCTAAACCGCCCAGATCCTGTAAACATTACAGGTACAGGGGTCGCCTTTGGTATTCAATACACACACACCCTTGCCTTTACCAGAATTGAACTTGTTATTCCGCCACGGGTTGTGGCTCGATAATAGACTCATCTTGTGTCAAAGCAGTTCTGCACATACCCCATGCCTTGAACTATCTACCTAACATTCTACTGTTTATATATCATACTACTTCACCTCTTCAGCTTTTCTTCCCACAGACAGTTTAGTGGTGTGTAGCAAAGCTTCCCTTCTCTTTATCCAACATCATACGTTCTTCTTCTATCACTTCTGCTCCCCCTTCCTTACAATTCAACTACTATGGCGTCGCCAAACGAGCCAAAACCCGCAAAGAAGAGAGCAGGAAGAAAGAGGTTGCCACCACTTGCGCCAGGGCCTGCTCTTCAGTTTGTGGTTGCTAGTCACCCTGATGATTTCAAAGCGGACGATACCATGAGAAACATTCGGTCCCACGTCATGTACAAGCATCGTGGAGAGCAGCGCGGGGTATCTCCTGGGGACAGGTCAATGGGTGGAGAACGAAGTAAAAGTGCGATGCCGGTGACGCGTACTCCGAGTCCGATGATGGCTGGCTCCGAGGGGTTACTGGAAGACCCCAACTTTCTGGCTCCCACGAGACGACGCAGTACCATATGGGATGGCGAATTCTACAAACTCATGTCACAATCTCCTCAAACGCATCCGCTACGCGACCTAGCGGCACGAATCATCTCGGCTACGACAGCGGATCTAGCGCAGAGCAGCCCAGCAACATTTGGTCAAAATTCCGAGTATCCTTTCCCGGGAAGCAGTTCATTTGGTGTCGAGTCACTGGAAGACTTGAAGAACCTCTATATAGGCAACCCAGATCTATCTCAGAGTGAGAGATGCATACCCTGCGACTCAAGTAGAGAGACCGGCTAACGCAAGCAGATCGAGCTTGGATGGATACGATTTGCAGCAACCGCATGTCATTCCTGAGCCACGTCAGTGTTACCTGCGTCTATCACGATGTTGCAGAAGGCCTTCTCGAAGACAGCGCGCTCACAGTGTACGCAAAGACGAAGCTGTTGAGGATGATTAAGGAGAGTCTTCAAGGGTTCAGCACTTCTATGGATGATTTCACCATATTAAGCATACTACATCTCCTCGTTAGCGAGATTGGCGGTTTCGACGAAGATGTTTTCAACGTCCATCAGCAGGGCTTAGTTCGTATCGTGAACCAAAGAGGTGGGTTGAGCAACCTCGGCCATGGCAGTCTAGCTGCTTTCTTGATCGTGTAAGTCACTTCTATTCAATGTTTGTAATGGCAATGTCTGACTTCGTTAGGGTCGTTCTCAGTTTTAGTATCATTCGAGGACATCCAGAGCCTCCTATGCTGCACGGCTTTGCGCCCAGCCGAAGACAATCGCACCTCATAGATTCCCACCCTCCCATTTCACCTCTATATTCACTGGATGGAGACATGTCAAGCATATATGGCAGTTGCTCCGATGAGACGTATGCAATCATTGCCGACATGTACGACCTTACACAAACATTCATGGCACGATGGAACTATATCGGAGGGGTTTACCCTCCAAGCTCAGACGCGGAGCTTGCGTCCTACGACATCAGCATGCAACAAATCTACACACGTCTCCTACTCCGCCCATCATCTAATGATAGTCTTACAGCAGACTGGATTTACGAAACCTGCCGCCTAGCAGCGTTGATATACTGCCGCTCGATTGTCCAAGGAGTGTCGCTTGCGGACTCGGCCAATGTTGTGCACGCTCCAAGTTCGGACACAAGTATGTCCAACATCACTGTTATACAAGCTCTACACAATGCGCTCGACAATACGGATAAGCGTGGCCATTGGGGCGACTTGTGCGGTGTCTTTCTCTGGGTGTGTCTTGTCGGCGCTGCAGGCTCTTGGCCTTCTGTACAGTCAATTTATGGAGAAAGAGACGAGGACCAGGCTCCGGCAGCTTGGATCAGGAAGTGCTTTGCGCTATATGCAGTTAAGAGTTCGATGACATTTGGATTCGAGCACGCGGGTGGTGTAGTCGAGGCTCAGAGGACAATGCTGCAGGTTCAGAATCTGATCAACTTGAAGGCAGGCATTGTGCCACAGTAGTCGGATTGCTTTGTAAGAACATCATTTTCTTTGGAGATATAGCAAGGAGTTCGGTGAGTGTTTATGACGAGTGCTCTGGCAGTGCGTTGTTACCTCTCTTCTTCGTTTGTATTTTGTCTTTCTCTACGGGTTGTTGTCTGCTCCTCTTTCTGCGGTTGCATTAGATTGAGTATTCTCTTTCGGTTTATACTATACATCTTCTTATTTACTTTCACATTTGCATTCGTATCCCTCTCTCTGTGCATTGCGTCTAGACGTTTGTTTTCCCCGGCGGGGCAATTGTGTCTGAAATAGATACCAATATTGATTGCGTGTCTTTCTGTATTCTTCCATCGTCACACCACTTCACCATCACCGTCACCGTCACCCCATCTCGCAAAGTCTTCAATGCTATCTTGCATCTTGCCCCCATCATGTTACACCAATACCTGTCATGTTACACCAATACCCGTCATGTTACATCAATACACTGCTTTCGCACTCTGGGTTATTTTTAAAAAATAACACACTTAAGCCTAGACGAGACACACGTCATAGAGAAACCGTTTCGATATTTCCGTTATCATGCATCGCATGTGTGAGGCATTTACAACCGTTGTATAGGGCTGTGCGATGGACAGTGCTTGGAGGCTAAGAATGGGGCCGCGCGGGGGGCGATTGGACGAAAGGTTGTTCCAACGTCAATCTCGGGTCTGAGACTTTGGTCGTGCCCTAGAAAACCCATTATCCTGATAGTGAATAGATTTTTTCTATTTTCTATATTGGATGGGCGTGCGTTGCGTTCCGTTGCATTTCGGGGCGTCGGTATGTTGGTTAAAGGCGAATCGCGAGGCGCAGGCGGCGAATAGATTGAGGGAAATCATGTAGGGAAGGTTTGGGTTTGGGGCCTTTTTTGCTTAGTTGCTGGAAAGGTGAAATGGGTAGGCAGATAATGTCTTGCATTTTTGCGCGAGGAATTATGAGGCAATTTGTTTACATCTTGATTGGATTAGTTGATATATGTAGATTAGGTAGGTAGAAAGATCAAGGCATTGGGTGCTTGCTTTGATTCACATAGAGCTATGTATGCCTACGCCACAGCCCGCAAAGTAAATTACCCTTTTGTCGCGTACGTCTGCCAAGGATCCTAGATCTGCACAATACAGTATTCTTTACACGCTTACTGAAATAGTAGGTCGCTGTCAGCACAGGCGTGGAGTTTGCCGTAGGATCGGGAAAACTTGCTGTGTTGGAAGGGTTCAGCCACCATGCACTGCCCTGTGCGCCACACTTGCGCTGTTTCTTGAACTGCGAAGGATGAAGGATTCAGCCAAGGCGGCATCTTTAACGGTGCGCGGTGGTTTCGGAGGATCCGAATCTCAACTGCTACGAATATGAACGTGCGGAAAGTGAAGTGGGCCGAATTTCCCCGGAGATAACCGACTCCATTATCAGCGATACTTGCCCAATACGTGTACCAGAATCCCATGGCAGCTCTCTCGCCCCGCAGAGCGTTCATATCCGGCCCCATTGATGCCTCGGACGAGTACTTCTCCACACACTATGTACCCGCCCTAACTACTGCCCTCTCAAACGGCGATTCCTTTGTCATTGGCCCGGTGCCGGGCATCGACACGCTCGCCCTCGCCTACCTGCTTTCCCCTCCCATTTCTTGCCCTCCCGACAGAATCACTATCTACATGGCGCACTTCGAATACGCAGATCTCTCTCGCCGAAGACACTATCTGTCTCTCGGCGTTACCATTAAAGAAGTAACTACTGCGGGGGCGGGCACAACGACAAGGATGAGAGATGAGATGATGACGAACGAGAGCGATTATGATATCTTGAGGTACAGGAGCGAAGAGGAGGCGAGGGCGTTCTATGGCGAGGGGTGGTGGCCGAGGGTTAGTAATACGGAGGTCAATGAGCGGAGGAGGAGGGGGGATGGGGGTTTGGAGTATCGAGGGGGTGTGGAAGAGGGGAAGGAGGGAGAAGGGGAGAAAGAGTGGAAAGGGTTGGGGGCTAGACTCAAGAGTTATTTCGTGGGCAGGAAAGAATGAGATTCCGAGGCATGTCTAGGTATTCTGAACGAGTTGAAGATAAGATGTTGAGACGTTGGCACCTTGGCGTCATCATACTACACCATTCCCATCTGACTACAACTCCGCGGAACCACTCTCAGCCCTACGCACGCCCTAAAGTTACCCGAGACTAAATTCGTTCGTACCAAGTCCTCGGTTGCTCCGCATCCACATCTCTGGTTCTTCAGCTCGCTTCTCGCAGAGCGGAGTGAGTAAGCATGTCATCAGCCAGCCTCAGCTTCCATCGATCAGCAACTCGAAGCGACCTATTTCCACACATATAGGTTATACGAAGTGTGGCGAGCTGGACAAAGGTGGTGTTTAGGGGATGTGCGGCAGGGATTAGCAGAGGTTTAGGATGACTGCCGACTCACCGTTCGTGAATCTATCAGGCACGTATTTAGGGCAGAGATAGTCTCAGGTTGAAAAGAAGGGATTTGCGCAGTGGGGGTTTACTAGATGTGTTCGGAGTTCTGTGCCTTTGGGCATTCGTCTGCCTTGAATATGTGTTCAGCTAGAATCTTTCTTGACGACTGCTGTCACAGCTCCCTTCACTGGCGCTGATTACTGTCGTAGCCCCGAGTTCGCCGTGTCATATCCATGGCATTATCGTAGGTCGGTGATGTTGCCCTGCTACTACAGTAAGCTGAATGTATTGTGGAACAGGCAATAAGCAGAAGTATGCGCGTTTAGATTATGTACGTTTACGGGTATATGTACGGTATATTCTAATGCGCCTGCGAAGGGTCTCGAAAACCAGCCGAACAATCAGAATGCCATCTTCTGCGCATAACTCGTCCCTCCACTCTCATACATTGCCAAAAATGTATTGTCATCCAAGGCCAGCAGTCCAGACCACATAGCAGGCTTGTCGTGGACTGTCGTTTTATCTCCCCAGGTCACACCTCCATCGCTGCTCACCATGACCTTGAGCGCACCTGTCGGCCAATCCCCACCATCCTCGTTGGTCCCAAAGCTGGCAACGAGGCGGCTGCCCACGCGGATGATTTGCGGTGCGCCGGCGTTCGCGCCAGGCGCTTCGTAGACGAGGGATCGATCGCCCCAGGTGACGCCGTCGTCTTTGGAGCGCACAGTGTGCACGGTGAAGCCTGGAGCTCCTGATTCGAAGATGGCAAGTTTAGTAGGGCTATCGGCTGCGATCCTCGCCACGCCTAGCATGCCGTCGCGTGCAGTGACGTCCTGTCCAGAAATGGTCTGCGCGCTCGTCCATGTTACGCCTCCATCAGTCGAGCGGCGCAGCAAACTGTCCTGATCATTTGCAGCATTTTCGCGAGAATAGTAGATTTGCAGGGACCCATCGAGAGCCGTCTGGAAGAATGGTTCCCAGTTCCCGTTTGGCCCAGCAGGGTCTTCAGCTGCTTGCGAGAGGAACTTCCACGTCACCCCACCGTCCTCGGATCCACAAATAGTGATGCGGTAATACGTATACGCGCCAGTGCTGTCTTTATCGTGGTTCCGGAATCCGCAAACGATGTTGCCGTTGGGTAGTTGGTGCACGTAGCCGTTGTCAAGATCGCGTGTTGCTGACGGGGCGGTGTCGACACGGCCGATGGGTGTCCAGGAGGCGCCGTTGTCGGTCGATTTGACGGTTGTTATCGAGCTGTTGCCGCTGTCGAAGTGTGTGTATACGCCCAACAGAGATCCATCCGCCAGTTTTGTTGCCCGAGGATAGGTTCCGCCCGCTCCTAATACTGCGGCCGTACCGGCGGCCGCAGGTGCTTGCGCATGAGCAAGAGATACAAGCACCGCAGCTGTTGAGCCCAGTTGGCGAAGGAAATGCATATCGAATTCGAAATTCGAAGTATTAAACAGAAATGGAACACAGATTTGGCGCGCAAGTGCCAAAATCATCGACGGGAAACCGCATCCTTATAATCTGTGTTCCAAGGCGGAAATTGAGGCCGTGCTAGACGAGGCTGTGTAGAAACTGTGCGTAGTGCAAGGTGATGATGAAACACCTGGCCGTCTTAAATGGCATAGTGCGCGCTTGAAGAGTAAAAGAACAGGGGCGCGTAGAAGGATTTTTGTAAGACTTATTGACTAACAGCTGGCTAGGGGACCTATCAAATCGCTTTTTGTGCAACAAAACGGAACCGCACCGAATCGGAGACATTTTTGTACGGGGCCGTTTAAGTACGGATACAGGGTTGTAGGGCCGGTGCGGATCTCTATACGGCAATTAGGAGAAATAAACGGATTGAGAAAGAGTTTCCGCGAAACAGGTGAAGGTCACGTTAGTTCCGCGAGTTGCCCGTTAATAGTCGAGGGATGGACGATGTGAGGTGATGTTGGAGAGGAGGTCGAGATTACAACGTGGTGTTGCGGTGACGTCATGATGCTATTTTTTTGGCTTCATTCCTGCGAGCGAGCCAGTTCGAGGGACAGGGGAAAAGTATGAATCTAGCCTTGCTAAATCGCGTCGTATGTGCCAAAGGGACCTATTTGTTCGCTCAGAGGTGACATGGCAGCAAGTCTTCGTTCGTCCTACCCGCTCGCCCGCAGTAGAGAATACCGCATTTTCTTATTCCCAACAATAGAATTCAAAGGGCCAAGCGCTATCACATTACTAGCATGGTAGCCAGCTATCATGGTCGTTCGCAACTTGTTCGAACGACACTACTCCCTTAGTCATCAAGAACTTGGCGTCGTTGCTCCACGCCATTATCTTTATCTTCAGCCGTCAACCTCTTCTCACCAACCAAATCGACCTCGCTTCTCTGCAAACTTCCCAGTGCACGAAATCTCACCTGCAGAAATAGCCAGACCAAACGGCCTGCCATTCTCTCCCGTGCACCCAAAATGGACTGCATTCCCCTTCCGATCGTCTGTTTTCAATGTGGAACGTGTGGATACTCTACATCTTCTGCCTTAGCCTCCATTAATCCAAGACAGAGACCAAAACCCCTGCCATTGCAAAGTCGTGGGCCCAACTATAGGATTCGCAGTCACGGTCGTGATGGCGGTATGTCGAGCATTTGCCTCGTAATTTGAGCACTGGCCACTGACACCCGATGAGGTCTTTTGCTGGCCAGCCAGCCTTCTCTGCTGCTGTTGCGCAACGGATACTGGGAAAGCGTGCGTGCACTACTTCCAAGATTCTTACACGAGCAGGAGCATTGATATTCCTAGTGTTCTCGCTGCTCCGGTCGATACGGGAAACGCCATCAGCAATGCAATCCCATTCTGACGAGTCGACGGTGAATGGAAGTCAATATCACTGATGAACATGCGGATATGCGAACATGACACTCAATATACGATCAATGGACGGCCTCATGATATGGGATAGCTTTAGCTTATGGTAATGAAGGGCGTTTTAGGCTGCGTCTTGCTTCATCCTTGGCTTCGCAATACAGCTACCTGCACTGCATGGCGTCGATCACGTGTACTCGCCCTCTTTCACCTCGAACAGCATGTCAATAACAGCGCTCACCATGCTCAATATACTCATCGTTATCTCCAGCGTTCTTTACTCACCTCACCCTCAGCCAATGGGGGGCTTCGAGAGGTGTATGTTTCTTTTCTGGTGCGTGTTCTTCTATGCTTGTGCTCTCTTTTGTCCGCCTTTCACCTCAGATTTAGTGCGTCTGGCCACACGAATTCCTTCATGCTGGCCAAACTTCCCCGCACTCTTAGATAGCTTGGAGAGGATTCTGCAGAGTCAGATTGGAGAAAACTGTTTGCTGTGGGTGGACTTGGGCCCTTTCCCTATGACGCTGTATACCCTGGGCAGACATTTGCATCTTTTGGTTTCGGAAAAAGCGGGCTAGAGAGGGGCAGGGGGTTGTTTCTTGGCTATGTTTCTTGAAACAGAACAAGCTTTTTCACCGTCGACTGAGCTTCCGCAAGGAATTGTGGTATAACGAGTATCTCTATGGTGTGATGAGAAGTATATATACTTGAGAGCGATACTCGGCGTGCTATATCTTACTGCTCACAGGCGCTTCACCCCCTTTCGCTAGTATATCGCATATCCATGCCGTCGCTTTCTCAGCCATCTGGGCCGGAAACGCATGCCCGACACCATCGAACAACACATCCTCCAATTGAATATCCAGACTGGGCTCCTCTTTCAATACCTTCTTGAACACGTTCAGAAAGGGCTCGCCGGCCGCATACGGCACCAGTTTATCGTCCTTTCCACTGAGATTCAAGATGTGTTTCCCGTGCAGCCGCTCGCGCAAGAGGATCTTGAAGCGGTCCAGCGTCGCCTTCGCGGGCTCGGGGTCTGAGCCTGTGGGGTTGAAAAGGCCCGGGAGAAGCAGGCCCGCGGGGTCGTATTTGGCTACCGCCTCAAGGAGCGCTGGGGGAAAGTCTGGCGAGCCGAGGAATGCGGCGCCTGGGGGCGAAGAGGCCGTATACGTCTCCCTCTTGGACAGCCGCGCGCGGTCTGTCATCAAGCGCGTGTAGTCGGGACACCCGATGCCGACCACGGCTGCGGTGATCCGCGGCTCAGAGAGAAGACAGTGCCATGCTGCGTGGCCGCCCAGCGAGACGCCGAGAGCGAGGTGTTGCGTGATGCTGGGAGACGAGGGCGCCGTGAAGATGTAGGACTCGAGGTGGTGGAGAAGCTGCGAGACATCGGTGGCGGTGCCGTGGTAGCAGCTAAACATGTCCTGGGCATGTCGCGGGTTCCCTTGGCGCCAGGCCTCGTTGTGCAGCTTGTCGACGAGCCGCGTGCCGTGGTTGCGCTGGTCGAAGGTCACGGCGATGAGGCCGGGGGGTGTCTTGCCGGCGCGGTTCTCGGCGATGCGCGTGTTCCAGGCGTGGATGACTTGGGCGGCGATGGGGGCCATGGTTTCTTTCGTCTGGAGGCGCGGGTGCAGGAGCCAGAGACAGGAGACGGAGGGGGCGGACGGGGGGAGTTCGAGGAGTCCATGGACGGTAGCGAGGATGCCGCCGATGGTGAAGGTTTGCGACGAGACGGTGGGGGACGAAGGCGGGTGGGTGCTGTGGAGGGGGTTTGTGGCGGCCATGGCGAGCACGATTGGGCCTGTCGCTAGCGTTTATGGGAGGTCAATGGGAGGTGCGGTTCGTGATGGATGATGGAGGAGAGAGGGGATGCATTCGAGGAAGAGGTTGAGTGGGGGGGACCCTGGCGTGGCCGAGGTCGTTTGCCGGCTCTGGGGCTGCCATCGTGGGGGAGGAACATGCTACCAGGTGATTCTGTCGTGTTGTCATCGACTCGAGCAGCGTGTGGACAGCGTATATGCGCGCGAGGTGCAGACTCAAGGGCGAAATATGCTGTGAAGGGCGCCGACGTCGTGATGGCATAGCGGGGAGTCGGGGGTGAGCGAAACAGGGATGGGTGAGACGGCAGGGATGTTCCTCGGCGCTGAGACCACGACCCATACTCCCAGAAATCATACAGATGCACCAATGCACGCCTTGTCCTTTTTTGCCTTTGCTGTTGTTGTTGTTGTCTCGCATAGTTTCTGCTTGGAGTCGTTCCTGCCTGGCTCGTTCATGTGAACCCACGAACCTACCTCCATCTCGAATTTCCTACCCAGCTGCGAGCTTCGACGCCCCGACCATCATCATGACCTGGTAGCGGACACGAGCATCACGGAACCACAGCATCCTCAACACCAGCACAGCGCGCGCACTCTTTCTGCGTCCCCGCATCCCCGCGTCTCGGCGCCCTCCCATACCACTGCTTCGCCGCCATGGCGGACACGCAGGACGCCAGCATCTCTCCCATGGCCCGCAGCCCGCTCGCCGTGTCGCCCTCGACAAAGGGCGATGGCCTGAGTGACAAGCACAAAGACTCGACCCGCATGTTCTCCCCCCTGAGAGTCGGCCAGAGCGCCACCGAGACGCGCGAGGACCCTGCCGCGGCTACGACACGCAACGGTGCGCCCATCATCACGAAGACGGTCCCGACCGCCGACGCCCTTTCGGACAAGGAGCCAGACGAGTTCCCGTTCCATTGCCCGCCTGAAGCGGGCGAAAACGGCGAGCCCACAGCCAAAGCACCCTCCTCTACTCGCACTGCCAACGGCACCATCACGCCGCATCCGTCTATTGCCCCGGTGTCGCGAAGGCCTACGGCCGAGGGCGAGGAGTCGGATGCACCCAAGGGACGCCGCAGCGTTCAGTTCGTCCGCTCGGCAACCACTGCCGATTTCAGTCGGCCCCAGGCACATTCCCGGCAGCAGTCGTGGGATACGGACGACGAGGGCGCGAAAGGCAAGGAGCGGGAAAGGGAGAGACATGGCTCGTCGCTCATTACCAAGCTCAAGGCGCTGGCAAGTCCCATTGGACTGCAAGGACTACAAGGACACAGCCGGAGCCACAGTGCGTTCGCGGCCGGAGCCCCGTCCAACCAGGAGGGCTCACCCTACGGCCCACTGTCGCCCACGGCGGAAAGAGACGAACTGCAATACGACGGCCACGAGAGCGATGCGGACGCGGAAGAGAGTGCGGGCGAAGGCCCTTCTCGCCCGCAGCGGCGGAGAAGGAAGAGCCGGCGGTGGTTTGACGATGGCACCGAAGGGACGCAAACCGCACCCACCACCCCTAAGGCGGCCAATGGGTCTGGCCATTTTTTCTCGCGAGACTCCCCTACCGGTACCCCCACGAGCAGCAACCCCCCGAGAGCCGGCTTCTTGCGCCGTAGCACCATGAGCGATATCCCAGAGCACCAGCGGCAAGGCGTATCAGAGGATGAGGGCCGCGACAGACTGGCCAAGGAAAGCGCGTGGACCCGGGGACTGCATAGTGCAAGAGGCCTTTCGTATGGCGGCTTGCGGAGGCATGACCCCAATGCCAGTGGCAACGCCGACGAGCCGCACGAGCGGCGACCCAGCAATTTACGAAGACTCACGGCCTTTGGAAGCGCCAACGGCGGAGATGGACAGCCCTCGCCATGGCGCATCCGCAGTGAACGCACCTCCAGTCTCAGCGCGCAAAAGTGGAAATCTATCAAGAATAGCCTCAAGCTGCTGGGCAACAAGGCCACGGTCGAGCGCCGCGTCGACCATGCCAAGTCAGCCGAGCTCATGGCTGAGCTGTTGGCGGGAGCCCCTGCCGCCCTGTTTCTCGCCAGCATGTTCCAGCGCGACGAGCACGGCCACAAGCGCATACCCATTCTCCTCGAGCAGCTCAAGGTCTCGATAACGGATACGGACAAGGGCTCCATGGAGAAGGAGGGCGACCGCCATGCTGCCATGCGGATCGAATTGGAGTATGGGAGTGGACTTACTCGCATGAAGTGGGTCATTTATAGGTCCCTGAGGGATTTCGCCAATCTGCATCTCAAGTTCAAGATCCAGGAGAAGCAGAACTCCCTCATCAACCGCAATAAGTCCAAGGACAAGACCAAGGAGAAAGCAAAGTCCAAGACAAGCAACGGGAAAGAGAAGGCGGACGAGGCCAACGAGAACGATTCAGCACCCAAGCTACCACGATTTCCAAGAAGTGCCTTGCCTTATTTGCGAGGCTTACGGGGCTATGGTGACTTGGAGGATGAAGACGAGGAGGAGGAAGAGGCCGCTGCTCCCGCTCACGCGAGTGGTCCAGACGGCGAAGCCAGCGGAACGGATCGGCCAGCCAAGGTCAAGCGTCAAAAGTCCTCCTTCCAACTTACCCGCAGAAAGTCAAGTATTGGCAGCCCTGAACAGCCAGGCAGTGCAATAGGACACCTGGGCGCTAGACAGGGTAGTTTCGCAGGCGGCGTCGGCGCACCGCTTCACAGCAAACAAAGCCATGCGGAGCGACAGCGGAGAAAACTGGAGACGTATCTTAGCGGCCTGGTATCCTACCTCATCTTTCGCCCGGAGAGCAACCGACTCTGCAAATTTCTGGAGCTTTCTGCCCTTGGTGTTCGGTTGGCCGCAGAAGGTGGCTATCACGGCAAGGAGGGATATATGATGATCAAGTCCACAAAAGGGGTCGACGGCAGGAAGAAGTGGGGCCCAACTCCGATGATGCAGCGCCACTGGCCCAAGTGGTTCCTCGTTAGGCATTCCTACGTCGTGTGTGTTGATTCGCCCGAGGAAATGAACGTGTACGACGTCTTTTTGGTCGATTCCGACTTTTCCATAGACTCGACCAAGCAGAAACTCAAGGACAAGAAGGCTCGAGACATTGCGAGCGAGGCAAAGGCGTCTGCGACCGGTCACCATCAACTACGACTCACCAATTCCGAACGCCGCATGAAGATGCTCGCCAAAAACGATAGACAATTGCAGCAGTTCGAGGATTCGATTCGATTCATGGCCAAGAACACGAAATGGGGAAGCCCACAACGATTCGGCAGTTTTGCACCCGTTCGGCACAAGATCTACGCACAGTGGCTCGTGGATGGGCGCGACTACATGTGGAACGTATCTCGCGCTATCAACATGGCCAAGGATGTCATCTATATCCACGATTGGTGGCTGAGTCCTGAGCTGTACATGCGTCGGCCAGCGGCTATCAGTCAGAAGTGGAGGCTTGACAGGCTTTTGCAGCGCAAAGCGCAAGAGGGCGTCAAGGTCTTTGTTATCATGTACCGCAACATCAATACTGCCATACCCATTGACTCGGAGTATTCGAAATTCTCCCTCTTGGACCTTCACCCGAATGTCTTCGTTCAGCGGTCTCCGAACCAGATTCGACAAAACACCTTCTTCTGGGCACATCACGAGAAAATTTGCGTCATTGATCACACCATTGCCTTCTGCGGAGGGGTAGATCTCTGCTTTGGCCGCTGGGACACGCCTCAGCACTCTGTGGTTGATGACAAGTTGACTGGCTTTGAGCTCGACGATACGCCCAAGGATGCCGACCACTGCCAACTGTGGCCTGGTAAGGATTACTCTAATCCCCGCGTGCAAGACTTTTACAACCTTGACAAGCCCTACGAGGAAATGTATGATCGCAGCAAGGTTCCCCGGATGCCTTGGCACGATATTGGCATGCAAATCGTTGGCCAGCCCGCTCGCGATTTGACCCGACACTTTGTTCAAAGATGGAATTATCTCCTTCGCCAGCGCAAACCCTCTCGCCCGACTCCATTCCTTCTTCCGCCGCCCGACTTCAATCCGGCTGATATTGAAGCTCTCGGACTCGATGGAACATGCGAAGTGCAAATCCTCCGATCCGCCACCGCCTGGTCTCTTGGTACTCCAAATAAGACCGAACACAGTATCTTGAATGCATACCTCCAGATGATCTCGACCTCGGAGCATTTCGTCTACGTCGAGAACCAGTTTTTTATTAGCAGTTGCGAAGTGTTGGGTACGAAGATCGAAAACCGGATTGGCGACGCACTTGTTGATCGTATCAAGCGCGCACACAAGGACCAGGAGGATTGGAGGGCATGCATCGTCATTCCGCTTATGCCGGGTTTCCAAAACACGGTCGACCAGCAGGAAGGAAGCAGCGTCCGCCTTATCATGACTTGCCAGTATCGCAGCATCTGCCGAGGAGAGACATCTATTTTTGGGCGCCTACGAGCCATTGGCATTGAGCCCGAAGACTACATTCAATTCTACGCCCTGAGATCGTGGGGCGCACTTGGTCCGAATAAGACCCTTGTAACGGAGCAGCTCTACATCCACGCCAAGTGCATGATTGTAGACGATCGGGTAGCTATCATTGGTTCAGCCAACATCAACGAGCGTTCTATGCTTGGCTCAAGAGACTCTGAGGTTGCGGCCATTGTTAGGGACACTGAAATGATTGATTCGTACATGGGCGGCGAGCCATACAAGGTCGGAAAGTTTCCACATACACTTCGCGTTCGGCTGATGCGGGAACACCTCGGCGTTGATGTCGACGAGGTCATGGAGGATGAATGGCTCAGCGAACGGTCAGATGTTGAGAGCCAACCATACCACACCGATTCGTCCGCGCCTTCCTCTCCCACAACAGATCGGGCTACGGAGCAAAAGTTGACCGAAAACAAGCACAAGCTGCAAGATGACCTGATCGCACGGGCGGAGCGTCTACACAGCTTCAATCACGACATCGATTGGGAGCAAGAGAACAACCCCCATCTCAAAGCCAATAAAAAACCCACAACAGATGCCAGAATTTCTAACAATGCGGCTCATGAGAAGGATGTGCGTGGCGATGGCGTAGATCATATGCGTGAGATTGAAAATGCACGTCCTACCGCCGCGCGCGGACGAGATTCGTACATCAATGAAAAGGGCCACGAAGTCTTGGTCTCTGATGTTGCGCCTGAAGGCACACCACCAGACCAGAGAAAGCATTCCAAACAGGGCCGTGGACGCAGCAACACGGCTGGCACCAGAACGAGCGGTCACAGCAGTTTGCCAGACTATGGAGGACTTCCACCACCCAAGCTACCTCGCATGGATACCAGGGCACTTGGCTTGACACAACTCAGTCAACTACCTGCTCTACCCATCTCCGACGACACTGACATCGGTGGACCACCACTCCAGCGCACATTCAGCTACGCATCATCCAACATCATCGCACCTCTCCTCGCCGAAATGCGCCGACCCGTTGTAACCGACGACTGCATGCGCGACCCACTTAACGACTCCTTCTACCTCGACACGTGGCACACGGTCGCAGAAAACAACACCAAGCTCTTCCGCCAAGTCTTCCGCTGCCAGCCTGACAACGAAGTCAAGACCTGGAAAGAATACAAAGAGTACTCTGCCTTTGGCGAGCGCTTCAGCCAAGCCCAAGGCGGCGGCAAGTCTTCCCAACGCAAGCAGCAAGAGAACCCCGGCAAGACTGGCCCACCTGGAACGGGTACCGCTGACAAGATCTCTGCCCTCCCCGGCCACACGACCAAGCAAATGGAAGCCCTGGGCGAAAAAATCAGCGAAAAAATCAGCATCGACCATACCGAGCGCGACAAGATGGGCGGCATCGAGCAATGGGCCCGGGACCAAGAGAAGAACGCTCCTATCCCTGCAACACAGCAAGTCAACAGCCCGGCGCTAGACAACGACGAGAAGCGCGCGTTGGACGACGCAATCGTCTCTCCCATCAACGGTACTCCAGCCAGGAACCTCGAGAACTTTCCTCCCCCACCGCCCATCCCGACCTCAGTAACAGACTTTGCGCACTCGGGGCCCGACTCAGCAGCCAACCTTGGGCGAGCACGCACAGTTACTATTAGCGAACCTGCGCGCGAGCCTGCACGCGAGCCTGGCCGCGCGCCCACCGGGTCAAAGAAAGGACGGCGGAGAGCGACAACGAAGAGCAGTACAAGGGCTTTTCATCACAACGATGATAATATTTTGCTCGAGAAGGAGGATGCGAAACGGCTGCTGGAACTGGTGCAGGGCCATTTGGTCGTGTGGCCGTACGATTGGCTCGAGAAAGAGGAGAAAGATGGCGGATGGTTGTACACTGTGGACCAGATTGCGCCGCTGGAAATCTAGTAAGTGCCCCAAACCAATCCTTGATGTGTGTGGTTGAAAGGATGCTAACGCCTTTGTAGTACTTAGAACTTAGCACCAGATAAGGTGTGATTTGGCGTACGGGGAAGTAGGGGTGTTTTGCATAGATAGAGCAGCGAGATTGCTTCTTTTTCTTCTTCTTCTTTCCCTTCTTTCTTTCTTTCTTGATGATTTGATCTGAGTGGGGTTTTGCTTTTTCCTCGTGCTCTCTTCCCACCATGTGCGAGTACGTGTACGTGTACGTGGGCAGTCCCGTCCTTGTCAGTTGAGCATTTCGTGGCGTTTTCAATCAATCTTCTTCTTCTTCGTGGATGCTTGCCTCTGTCGGTTACCTAGCGTTGTATAAATTGTGTTTTTTTCATTCTGTATATGTACATATGTCGGGT
The DNA here is from genome assembly GCA_001599595.1 of Beverwykella pulmonaria. Taxonomy (NCBI): domain Eukaryota; kingdom Fungi; phylum Ascomycota; class Dothideomycetes; order Pleosporales; family Melanommataceae; genus Beverwykella; species Beverwykella pulmonaria. The sequence continues at coordinate 1,815,871 of BCHH01000005.1, forward strand.
AGGGTGGGTTGGGTTAGTGTAGAGAGGTTGAAGGAGCATGAGGAACATTAAAATGCAACACGCTCTGTCACTCGTCGCGTGCAACAATGTCATAAATATGGGCATTCGAATGGTGAATTCTAGAAGGAAACTCAATGTTTGATGAAAATTTTCCCGTTAAACTTTTGCCTCGGACCGATCAACCTCTCTCGCCCAAAGACCGAGGCATTTAAATCCCAAAATCCGATTGAACGTTGAATAACACGCATCAAGCACCCATGACCGCGTCCTGCGCATGACGTTAGTAAATGTTCTCTCAAAAATGAATGTAGATCAACTCACCCTAGCAATCGAATACAAGGGCGTGATCCCTGTCCAGTACTCAAACTGCTTCACGCCCTGCCCCACCAAGACCTCGAGTCCATTCACCGTCTTCCACCCCGCATCCTGCGCGAGTTGAATCAGCGCCGTGACCGCAGGCTTATACGCCATCTCGAGCAAAATCCTCTTCCCTCCCGCAGGCAGACTGCCAATCGGCGCATTCTCGTTGACTGTCTCACTCTTCGCTTTCTGGAAGAGTGTACAGAGTGTTTCATGGATAGAAGCATCAATAGGTTGATCTGCGGGGATAGTGCCAATGGCTACGGTGGGCATCTTTTCGACGTTGTCGAGGTACGAGACTGAGGGGATGATCCGGATGTCGAAGCTCTCTGGGAAGTCCTGCTTTAGGACTTCTAGTTTGGAAGGTGTGCGGCCGAGGAGGTAGATAGGTGAGTATTGCATCTCGTGCAGGGCATAGATGGCGGCGCGGGATGTGCCGCCACCGCCGATGACGAGGCCGGATTGGAGACTTGCGCTGCCTTGGGCACCGGCGTTGCGCAGGACCAGGACCATGCCTAGGTAGTCAGTGTTGCGACCAACTAGTTTCGTAAGTGTGTTGCCGTCTGAATTCGTGACGATTTCGGGCACAATGGTGTTGAGGGCGCCAATGGCTTCAACTTCTGGGCCTACGGCGTCGAGGAAGGGACGTACGTCGAGTTTCAGAGGGATCGTGACTGAGGCGCCGCCGAAGTCTGGGGAGCGGATGATGTCTTTCACATCGATTGCATCTGTGGTTTCGTGGATGCCGTACGTGTGCGGTAGACCAGTCTCGCGGAATAGAGTATTATGCAAGGGAGGGGATCGCGATTGCTGGACAGGAGAACCAAAGATGTAGAACTTCTTGGGCGTTATCTCACCCATGAGGGAAAGGCCTCGACGGATATCTGCAGCGGAGAGCTGGCCAGGCGCAGTTGCTGAAGGGAGGAGGGGGTGTGATACTGGTGTCATGAAGTTGTTCAATATTCTGCTAAGCTTTCCGTGCTCGCCCATATTGATTGCGATTAGAGGAACGGGATGCGAGCTATTTGCCCAGGCCTTGAATTCGGCAAGAGCGAAGTTGTCTTGGAGAGTTTTTGCAGTGCCGACTAGTTTGATGATGTTGCCGTACTGCAGCGCTCGGTTGTAGTATGATATCCAAGATCCGTTGCTCCATGATAATTGACCAAGTGGATCATGATGTGAGGCAATGATACTTGTGAAACCCCGATTTTCAGAAACTTCGCGGAGGATCTCTTCCGGCATTGTCATTTCGAGGTCAACAAATTCAACACCTAGTCGCAATGCGGAACGATACAGTTGTTGGGCCTCATTGTAAGCTTCGTCGGGGAACTTTCCTCCTTGGGCCTTTGTCCGTAGTGTAAATATAAGAGGTATCGATACCACGGTCCGCAATAGCGCGATCTGATCAACCACAAATTCTGGAGAGGGCATGCCGTCTGTCGAGTTGGGGTCTTCTAAGAGATCAACACGCAACTCTACGGCGTCTGAGCCAACAACGATTTCTGGGAGTAGTTTGACCCAAGGTAGGATCTGAGGAGCCGAGAGACAGACAAAGAAAGACTGCTTCTTTTTCTTCATTACTTGTAATGCTGCACCTTTCCCGGATATTAAAGCCAAGAATCGGGAGAAGTCCTCGAGAGTATTCGCAAGCCCGACAGAGTCAACGCTCTGGCTGTGGAAGTGATAGTTACTGCATTCTAAATACCATGGCTTTCGGCGAAGCCACACACCCATCATATCCTCGACGTAGGCTGGCCGTGTTTTGTCGATTTGGAGGAATCCCATGACCTTGGCAATATCTCTTGTGACGAGAAGTACGATACCTCCATCCTTTTGGTAGTTCGATAACATCTTGCGTGCCTCTGGCATTTCGACGATTCCGCCACCGCAAGCGAGGATATGTCCAGTTGGACGCTCTTTCATAGTCTTATGTAGAAGTTTGAGCTCCTCATCTCGGAAGCCGTCCCAACCCCTCGCCTTGATCAGCTCCGGGATTGTCATACCAACATGTTCCTCGAGAGCGGTATCCAAGTCCGTGAGAGGCCATCCCAAGATACGGGCTGCCCAGCCACCGGTAGTAGTCTTACCAGCACCTCGCATACCTATGATGAATATAGATTTCTCGTGGGTCTTGAGACCGTGGTGGCTGTCATGAAACACAAGTGACTGCTCGACACCGTCGAGTTGAGCCTTGAAGAGTTGATGGAGATTGTCCCAGTACCCAGGCCAGGTCTTTCCTGTGCAATCCTTCTCCATGATGAGTACTGGCTTGGGAGCAACTAGAGCGAGAACCCCAAAGCTCATCGCGACTCTATGATCGTCGTAGCAGTGTATGCCAGCTTTCGGGGCATCAAGCTGATATCCTCGACCGTCCACTTCGATTCCATCATCAAACTGTCGGCAAACGACACCAAACTTGGCGAGTTCGTCCTCCATTGCTTGGATTCGATTACATTCCTTGACCCGTTGGTTTGCGATTCCATAGATGCGGGTTGTGGTAGTCGACCCATTGGAAGATGCTACTGCAGCTAGGACTGATGCAGTGAGGAAAGCGTCCGTCATTGGCTCCATGTCGATTTCCTTGACGGCTTTCAGGCCACCCTTAGGCGGTCCAGTCACGGTGGTGGAGGTTTTTGATTGCTCAACCTTGCACCCCATCGGGCGGAGAACATCGATAGCAAAGCGTGCATCGCCTTGGAGGGAAGCAGAGCCAATGTTGGGTACTGTACATGTTGTTCCAGTAATGGCCGCAATAGCAAGGGGATACGTAGCTGAACTGGCGTCGCTTTCTACAACATATTCAGTAGGATTTTTGTAAGTTCTGCTTGGGATGTGGTATGTGTTTGGCTCCGATTGTGACCTTTCCACTTGTACGCCAAATGCAGCCATCATGGCGATCGTCATGTCGATGTACGGCTGTGAAATAGGCTTGCCTCCCACGAGGCGCAAAGTAACAGGTTTCTTCGAGTATGGCGCACACATGAGGATGGATGACACATATTGAGAAGAGACAGTCGCCGCCAACTCAATATCTCCAGTGAAGGCTTTTTCTCCAGATCTCGCTCCAAAGGCCCCGCATGCTGAGACACGCACAGGCAAGCTGCCTTCCTTCTCGTTGTAGTAGACATCGACTCCCATTGAGCGCAGCGACTTGACGAGTGGGCCGATTGGGCGCTCCTTCATACGGGCGTTGCCCGTAAGAACTGTAGACGTGATATCCCCTGCCGGGATTGCAAGAGCTGCTACCGAAGTCAAGAAACGAGAAGCTGTTCCAGCGTTTCCCAAGTAGAGCTCGTCGTTGGTTGCTTTCAGATCTCCCCCGTTTCCTGTCACCACCAACTCTTTGCCATCATTTTCCCACGAGAAGGTGGCGCCTTGCATTTTAGACAAGGCATCCAACATGACCTGGGTGTCATCCGAATGCAACAAATTGGTAATGCGGCACGATCCAGAACCAAGCGCGGCAAGGACTAAAACACGATTCGATATACTCTTTGAGCCTGGAGGTATGCAGGTCACGACCGAGTCAGATGGAATGCCGGGATAGACTAGCACGCTTGGAGACAGGATGAGCTTGATGTCGCGATCCGCGACCGAGCTCGCCTTCTTCTCGTGCGTCCTGCCAATACCTGACAAGAGAACCACTTTCTTCTGCTTGCCAGCGTTTTTCTTGTCAACTGCCATTATTTTGATGAGCTCGTCGACTGGGCAATGCTTGTTTGCTGTGCGCTTTCGGACAACCTTGTCTGCAAGCGATGTAGGCAGCCCATAGCTAGCGATGCATTTTGTGAGCCTGGCAACAGCCGACGGATCGAGAACTCCAAGGTATCTTGCAAGTTCCGCCTCCTTTACCATGCCCATGGCCACGGCCTCTCCATGTAGAATCTGCGGGGTCAGAATGGCCTCCATGGCATGGCCGATGGAATGGCCAAAGTTCAAGAGATTTCGCAGGCCGCCTTCTCGCTCGTCGGCAGACACGACTTCGGCCTTGACACGGACGGATCCAAGCACGATTCGTTTCAATATGGAGGCTACGCTGTCGAGATTTCGCCGTCCCTTGACCAGCTTCTGGTCGACTGCGTGAAGAATGGCCTCGGCATTACCCTCAAGCGCAGTGAACTCAACTTCGTCCCAGATAGCAGCCGTCTAGCAGACTTCAGTACGGGCAACTAGATGCAAAAATATGCGATTCCCTACCTTGACTACTTCTGCCATGCCATTGACAATCTCCCGTTTGGGTAACGACTCCAAGAACTGCAGATCGACGTATATCCTCTCCGGTTGCCAGAAAGCGCCCACCAAATTTTTGCCCGCGGGTGTGTCAATTGCCGTCTTTCCGCCAATTGACGAATCCACCATAGACAGGAGCGTCGTAGGGACCTGCACAAACTTGATTCCTCGCATATACGTCGCGGCGACAAAGCCAATCATGTCCCCAATGACGCCGCCCCCGAGGGCAATTATGACTGTGTCTCTGGTGCATCCTTGTGACAAGAGCCAGTCCTCTACCATGCCCTTTGTAGACCGCGACTTGGAGTTCTCGCCAGGTGGTATTTGGTAGGTAAGTAGTTGTGGGGCAGATGAGAGGGTCGACGCTTGGTCTTTGAAACTCTTCTCGAAGGCGGGGATGTAGAGAGGACCGATGTTTGTGTCTGTGATCAGCACGTAGGTGGACGAGGGAATCGTTGTGAGCAGATCATGTGCGACATAGCCCTGCCAGAGGCCATAATCAACTATAATGGCCTCTTTCCCAAGGATGGACACCTTGGTTGGCTGCGCTGAAGCTCCGTTGGTCGCCATGGTGGTGGTCGCTGCAGGCAGGACGTATATACGGAGTAGGAAAGAGGGTCCGAAGACCAATGGATATCTTGGGGGTGTCTAGAGGTCAAAGTATACAATTGATCAAGACAGCAAAGTGCTTCGGCGCATAATTGCTTGTTGAAGGTGAGTCAGGCCGGCAAAATAATCTTTTGCTTGAGAGCCACAACGGCGACTTCGGCGCCGTCGCCGATCGGGCTTGGCGCGCTGAATCGCAGCCTCAACGTGCTCGACGCCATCTTCTTTGTCTCCTTACCGTCGAACCGCACTCGTAAGGTTTACGATCGAAACGGCTCGCGAACCATGATCGAATCTCTTGTCTTTACCTCGTACCGCTGAGCGACATACCAGCAGGCTTTCAACATGTCGTTTTAGCCTCACACACTGTCCAAGAGTGTGCTAATGACTGGCTTGCGGACTCTAGGAAGAGGTCAACTAGCACGCTCCTTCTTTCGCATTCTTGTTGGAAGCGCGTACGTGGGGCAACGGAGCTCTCCAAGTTGCCTTCTGCCTTTGCCTTCTGTCTTTGCGCGTTCCCTTTCGGCAGTCTTTTTTTAATTCTTTGGTGTCCATCTTCCATTCCGGAGACCTGACCTCTCTCTTTCAGCCTTGTTCAACCCCCTTCCCTGTCGGTGATCAGAATGATGCACAGCCATCACGTGCGAACATCAATGCAAGCAGTCGAGCTCAAGGCTGAGAACCTCGCATGAAATGAGGCCGCACCAAAAACTAAGACGAATCCCCCGTATTTCAGGTTTTCCGAGTTTTTGATGCTCGCATCAATCTCTCGTCTATTTGCTCGTTCTGTTCTTCCGCTTGAATGCTCATATTGCTCGAACCTATCTGAAACACGACCCCGAGACTGCTGCGATTCCTGCATGCGGCGTATTGGGCCTTCTTGAACTGCGCCCAGCACCAACCTGGAAAGTATATATGCAGCCTCACCGCGTGTCTGATTTACAAAGAGTTCTTTGGTTTGTGATTTCCAACAGGGTCCGGTGATAACATACGTTGGCTGCCTGCTGCTTCTACATCCACATCCTAATGCTCTCATCGTGCAACGTAGTCAGTAAATTACCACACACATTGTTCTTCATAGGTAACATCACATCCAACAGCTAGCAATGTATTCAAGATCCGTACTCCTAGTAGTTCTCAGTGCGCTGCCCAATCTCAGTACGGCCGCATTTCGATTACCAAAACCAGCAGAGCCCGAGATACCCGAAGCTCCCCCGTCATTTAATGAACCGCATATACCGAATGGACCTTCCGTACCTCAGAGTCCCCATCAAGCTCCTCCTCCTCCTCCTCCTCCCGAAATACCGCCACAAAAGCAACTCCAGATGAATATGCAACAGATGGAACAGAGACTTGAGGTTGTAAACCAAGCTCTAGATATAGGCCAAGAAGTGGTAGGGGCAATTTTAGCAGCGAGCACCGTGACAGATATAGTGGCAGATGTGACCTGTACCTAACTCTCTTGTATTCAACGTTATATACATGCTAATCAGAATTTAGTTACACCAACATCCATCCTCCCAAGCTCTTCCTATTCAGCATGTCTACACTACGCAAGAGCCCTCAAAAGTTGCGCCTCTGACACCGCATCTTTCTACTACCTCCCCCCCACCGCTCAAGCATCATGCGCATGCTACGTCAACGGCCCCTCCACTTCAATTACCTGCCCCGGAGGAGGTTATCAAAGTGCCGTCATCCCTACCCTCGATATAACCAGCTTCGACAACCAGGCAAAACAATGCCACGACTTCTTCGACCTACAAGGCTACAAGAAAGCAGGAAAAGCACTTGCGGGCAAGAAAGGGAATCAAACAGTACTGGGTGCCGGGTTTTGTGGTAATATGAATGCGGAGGCGATGAAGAGTGGGAATGCAACGACAGGCTTGGATTTGAGGTTAGCGGCTAGAGCGGTTGGATCCTGTGAGAGAGAGACGAGTTACGGCGGTTACAGCGGCCAGGTCATGAGTGGTGCGCCATTGTCTAAGCTAGCAACATTTGATCACGCGGTTTTCGTAAGTGCTTCTGCGTAGTTAAGACGTGTGCAAATTTTCTAACGGCTAATAGTTCACTTCTCCAGTTGTTTTGGGATTATGGTTGTGGCTCATGTTTTCGTGAGACACTGCATTGCAACAACATAATGAAGTCATGAACCACGAGGCGCACATGCAACACCGCCTACACAGATTGGAGATTGAAAAACGATGCATTCTCCGGAACTATGAGTGGCACGTTCGAAGCGAGATAGTTCTCGGAAATAAAAAGGATGCTCTGGCGATGAGAAACCCCAGAAAAGGCTTGATCATGAAAACCCATCAGATCGAAGTAAATAGATACCGGAATCATTGAAGAACAGGAATATAGACAAAAATCACGTTACGCAATATCTGCGCACATAAGCAGAACCCCTCACGATGACTCAGACGTGCACAGTCTCCATGAACATCAAATCTTCACCTCCATTCGAACGTAAGTATACTTTTAATCCCATCCTAATCAACAAACCAATCTCTACCTCAGCAATGGCAGACCCCAAACACCCAAAAATCCTAATAACCGGCTTCGGTGTCCGTCTTCCATCCCTTCCCACCCTCCTTCCCCCAACTTACTCATCTAGCCCTTCCTCGACATAACAATAAACCCCTCCTGGGAAATCGCCCGCCGTCTCCCTCCCACTCTTCTCACCCGCACCAACACCCCCATCCAGCTCATTGTCCCCACGAATCCAATCCCAGCAAAATACCATGACATTTTATCCACGACAAAAGACTTGATTGCGCAACATACCCCGGATTTAGTTGTGCATATCGGGCTCGCATATGGGAGGACGTGGTTTGCGATCGAGAAAGGAGCGGACAAGGAGGGGTACCATGAAGTGCTTGATATGGGGAGAAGGGTCTGGACGAGGGCGGAGAATAAGAAGGTTTGGGGAAAGGAGGCGGAGAGGTTGGATAGTACTCTGGATTTGGAGAGTGCGGTGGAGGAGTGGGGGGAGGATGTAAGGGGCGTGATGTTGCCAGTGAAGAATGCTGGGTTAGCGAGTGAAGCGAAAGAGAGAGGAAAGGGGAAGCAGAAGCAGAAAGAGAGTAGCGGCGGGAGAGCTTATTTGCAACAGGTCGATGTTAGACTGAGTGACGATGTGGGAAACTATGTTTGTGGACTCATGTACTATGTTAGTTTGCTGGAGATGCAGAGGGCTACTGGGAGGAGAGATTCGGTCTTCTTCCATGTGCCATATTTGGAGAGTGAGGAGGAGATTCAAGTTGGTGTGAGGGTTACGGAGGTGTTGATCAGGGCATTAGTGCAGGTGTGGGAAGGGCGATAGTTGGGAGTATGGAGCTACTAGCGGTAAGGTTGGATATGGATATGGAGATGGAGATGAGCATGAGGTTGGAGGTGAAGAGTCAGGTGTGAATTACTCCGAACTCTGCATTGATATGACATAAATGACTCAGTACGTTACTGCATTATAAATTCAGAGTGATAGGTGCTGAGTCTTCATTCGCTTTGACAACCGGAAGGACGATATATCTGTTTTACTGCGATGTTATAAACAATTAGGCTCACCAGATGCTTTGAATGGTTTCTTTTGAAATATGTTTCGCTGACGCTAAAATTTAGTTTGATCGAAGGGCTCTTGGCTGGTATAGAGATACACTGGTTCACAGTTGAGAGCAGATTATTTCGCCCAGGATAGAAGAAACCACCAGCATAGCCACGCAAAAGCATGCAAAACTCTCGTTGGATATAATAGAACTGCAACTGATTAACTGAACCATGTCTTCGGTTATTAAGAACGACCGGGAAATGCGAAAAGTTGGTGTTATTCATAGCTACTAAAGCCAATGACAGACCTCAATGCTACTCCCTTCTTAAGACTGAACCGAAACCTTCGGATCTTCATCACTGGGCGTTCCACTGAATTTAGATAATTTCGATGAACAAAAAATTGTTGAAGATGGGCTTGCACTAACCTCGTATGCTGAGGCCTCTACTGGCAAACCTTAGAAGATCTCATTAGGTCAATATTGGCCTTCTGCTCGAGGAAATCCCCCAATTCCCCAATCATAAGCAATCCAACGAGTATCCCACAACATGAGAAGTGGGGCTGAGGCTACTGGGGATACTGGTATTGCGTTTGCACCTTTTAGCGTGAGTTCGCCACACATGGATGCTATAGCATCAAACCCAGAGTAACTGCTAAGGAGGAAATGCAAGTTTTCACCGTCGTTGCCGATATCAGTAAACTTCAAAGCAAGGGTCTCACACCAGGAGAGAACTTACCCAAAGAGCAGGAGACGAACAAGTGACAAAGCTCCAAAACAGTCCACAGGTATCATCCCCATCTCCTAAAGGTTATGTTACTGCGCCTTCTACGCCTACTCTGGTCGCCGATGTATATTCTACGACATTGCCAGCCTTAGCACGTAATATAGATTCCGCGATAATTAAAAAAGGCTGGGTAAGTGGAGCATAGAATGGATTTCCAGGAGGAGGTCCGGACAGAGAAATCAAAATCTCCACCCAGGGGTCATGCGAGAACTTCTACCGATGGGAGTTCGACATAGCCGCGCAAGAGACCATCCAAGATGGCCTCTACGCCCTCAAAGGGTGCTTTTCATGTAAAGTCGCCGCATGGAGAGACATCCCATTGTCCATCAAGTAGTGGATCTTCTGGAACGGTGGTTGCCAGTAACAAAGCAAAGCCACCAAAACTGCGCAGAGAGCTGAAATAGCCCCTTGACCGAGGACAACGCCTCTCCCTCCATCAGATGATACGCTTAAAGTAGCTTCGCTGAATTTCAGAAAGAAGGTATACCACCCTCTATCTCCATCTCAAATCCCACGATCTTCCTGGAACCGCGAAGTTGCGCAAGCCAGCACTTCATCCAGACAAATTCCCTCGATCGAGTCCCGGATGAACAAGATACCGATACGATAGCATGCCGAAGAGCAGGTCGACTCCTCGCATAGAACTAGGTGAAGAGGTAAGAAACCCATATTTTGAAATCTTGATAGCCCCCTCTTTCAGCCTATAGCCCAAGACGCCCACATAGCCCTACCCTCAGCCCCAGCACCAAACTCCAAACAACCTTCAGCGTGAACAGTTCACGAAGAACTCCTCCAAGCCATTAATTATCCGCCTCGCATGAATCCCCGGCCGCCAAACCCTCTGAGGTTAACTACCATGTCTTGAACGGCTCCCCTCCACCACCACACCAGATTTGACCTCACGAAGTCGAAGCCTAACGAGAATTTTGGCCCAGTTCTAGCATCTGAGTCTAGCTACGAGACGTGGCAATTCGGGCACCGCGTGAATCCGAAATTGAGAACGAGGAGAGCGCAGTCGCCGCTGTACGGTGAAGCACATGCGGCATTTAGACCCTCGTCCAGTCGCTATACCCGCGCCGTCGGCTAGCGCGAGGTGGAGTGTTGGCGCGCATTTTGTGAATGAGACGAGGTCAGGGCTGCTGAGGTTTGCGTATAGAATGTAAGTTTCGTTGTGATGTCGGGGCTTGCTTGCTGATGTTCGAACAGGACTCTTGTCTAAGTAGAGGAGAAGGTAGAAGTGAAGCACGAGATTAAGAGCGATTTTTAGAGCGCGGAAGGAGTGACAACATCTATGGAGTAATTAGTGATGGCGTTTTGATGTTTTGGCGGGCTTCTGCTCGGGCACCGTTTGACTGATATGCGCAATGATTTTGGTTGCATCACTTGTAGTTTTGCACGGCGTTAGTATTGGGTCTAGTTCATGTGATTGTGAGTCACTTCCTTTCCCTCATGAGTCTTGCATACTACCCCGCGTTACCCCTTTTCCTGGCTCATAATTCGTGTGTTGAACTCAAGTATGGTATAACAGCGGTAAAAAGAACCAACATAATCACGCCGAGTAAGCTGTTCTTTTTCGACAGGCGAATGGAGTACTCGATGTACATATGCTATTTAATACATCAGTTTGTCGATGAAGGTACTTTGGTTGGGCATCGGTTCGGTGGAAATTGCCGGAAGGTATGAAATCTCGAGCAATAGTGGAAGACGCGTGCCGACAGCCCTTAGACATTGATATCCAACACATTATCCCCCTCTTGCCTTTTCTCTTTGACGAGATAGTCACATCCTCCTCCTTCAACCATATATGTTGTTATGTCTTCAGTCGTTGGACACTGAACACATCTCAACGAGGCGCTCCTCTGTATTTCCCCCACTTTCTTGATTATGGTATAGCGTTTGTGAAGGAATGTTCCTGAGTTTAGGTGGTAATAATTCGTCTTTTGTAACAGCGTTGGTATGGCATGGGCTCTGCACTCGGAAATGTGAATATGCATTGTGCTCTTCTTGGTAATTAATCGATAAATGGATTAAAGTGCCTATATTTATGAGTAGACAGTGTTAGGAATGTAAAATACTTACTTATGAACAAGTGAAAATACTTTCGTACGTGTCGTGTTGACTTTGCGGTCAAGAAACCCTGAATATATGCAGTATAATGCCTTGATGCCCGTATTAACATATCCAAATGGATAAAGAGTTTTGAAGTACGGTCCATATTATCTTGGATTTCGAGTCGGTACTTGCACCGAGGATTCGACGAGGTTTGATCGAGAAGTCTTAGGCGCTGCTGCGTTGTCTGGACAGCATAGGACAATTCGGCGTTGTGATCGAGAGGGAAAATATACGGAAGTCGACAAGGTAGAACGTTCGAGTATACTTGGGTCCATCATTATCGCTTTTTCGTCGAAGGTAGTTGCCACTGGTGACCTCCACTCCATGTCGGTTCGGTTGGCGAGTTGTGTATAAATATGAAATGAACGGCCCTAGTGAGTCCCCTCAGCGTGAATGATCCCTCCGACCAGTGTTTTCGTCTTCCTTCTCGTTCAAGAGTCTCCCGTTGAGCCGCCTACCTCCTAATCCATAATTGTTGGGTTGCAATAGAAGTCCTGGGCATAGAGTATTCCGCAGTCGACTCTCCGTCCAGCCATCGTCTGCCTAGCTTGCATATCTAGTCCAGCACCATGAAATCGGAGGTTGTCCTCATTATTTTCCCCCGCATACTTCTCCATTCCATCTATCCAGAGCCTACGCCCGGTTTCGATCGAAAAGGGACATTCTATCGAGGATCCAGTAATCGATAGTGAGCATCCCACGAAAGTGGAGAGGAAATAGAAAGACAAAAATTGTGCAAAGCAAAGATAAGGGGGAAGACGAGCATATGTAAGGCCGCCGGACACCGCACGTGCCCACAAGTTGCAGATACGCTCAGCCTCGTTTCGTTTCGCCGGGGTCCTGACTGATTCCTGATGTTGGCGGTTTGGGTTATATAGAGATGAGCAGGCATGTGCGTCGGATGTAGGCTTTGTACGCTGGTCCTACATTACACGGTTCCAGTGTTCGTGGTTGTGGTATACTTTGAGAGTAGTATTAGTAGGTTTATCGCGCTGGATGTATGGCGTATCGGTATATCAACCCCAGCAGCCAACATGGAATTCAATATACAGTAACACATCAACTGGAACATCATGGTTATTAAAGGTTGAGGACACTGTCGGCATGTCTATGACTGTTGGGAGTTAAGAGTAGCATGGCATGCTTTGCTATATTCGCTATATTCCCGAATGCGTTCGCTTTGCGAAAAGCGGTCGGACTAGGGTGGTGTGTTGGCGTGGACTTCATGCACGTTCAGAGGCTTGTTCATCATGCCGGGAATTTTTAAGTGTGGCTGCAGATGAGAGATCGCTGGGGACAACATGGGAAGCATGTATGTTGCAAGATTGGATCTGTAAATTGGTGATCTCAAGTCGGAAGAGTAGGGATAAAATCATCCGAAGTTCCAACTGTCTTCATATTTACTATACATTTGATAGCTCCTACACGATAATGAATGCAAGAAATGAACAGGAAAGGTAGGAGAAAAAGCGACAGTATGGATAATGACAAACGAGTGATAAGAAGAGCGAACCTATCTCGTTTAAGCAGATCCTTTCCATGGGATTCCACGCCTACATAAAGGCCACCCGCAAAGCCGTCCATGATCTCTTTTCAGTACCAAATGAGGCTGGACCCAACTGCTCTGACCGCACAAGAAAATCCTCCGTTGACTTGGTTTAACCATAACCTTGGTGATGCTTGCAGCTGCGGGAAGGAGGGTATGCTTAAATCCTTAACTTTTCGCGTGTGGCTCGCGCACTCTGAAAGTGTGGCTATGAAGAAAGGGTTAGCACGACGAGATGGGTAAACTGGCGAGGCTGGTACCTTGCACATCCTAAACAGGAAGATTGGAGAACAACGGATCGCGGGTGGTGCGAAAGGTCTAGTCTAGCATTATTGAACGATAAGTGTCTGTTGATACTATTCCTTGTGGCCACTTCATCGAGTCACCTCGAAAATGAGCTGAAGTTCTCCTTGGACCGCTTCTGCGGCCAAAGAATGTCTGCCTCAGCTCTGCCTCGAAATGTCTCTCCCTGCGGCAATAGTCAACGCTGTCATCTCGCGATCCAGTGAACGACGGTCACGTGCTCTCAGACACTGCTAAGCGCCCGCGCGGACCACGCCACCAACACCTTGGGTTGTCGTCCGAAACCGCGTTACTGTACGACGCAGGAGAAACAAGAAGCACAACTCCGTGCTTCAGAATGTTCTCGGCTCTCCGTGACAACCGACACGTATGCAGGGACGGGCGAGATACGATTGTCCTTCACGAAGGTTCACGCGGGTAGAGGGAACAAATGGTCGTACAGAAGAGCCTTGGAAGCCATGGCAGCTTACGGTGGCAACTTAGGCAGTGGTAAGCTGTTCGATCAAACCAGGGAAGAGTTGGTAATGATGTGTAGTTGGAGCATTTAGTTTGCAGTGTACAGATGCGGTAGCGAAGTGGAGATACAGCCAGCGCCTACATAGGAAGTGAAGAAAAGGGAAGGGTATCGAAACAGACGATGATATTCCCGAAGGGGACTTCTGTAGGGCTGCATATACCATATGATGACTGCAGAAAGGAGCTGATACCGCAATCAGATCGCCGTCATCCTCCTGCTCTTACGGGGCGCTTAGAGCGCCATCGTGGCATGACGATTCTCATGGTAGGATTACTCATGACGAAATGGATTTGAAATTGACTCTACGGCTTCATGCCACCCGTGGTGGAACTTGGTGGAATTTCGTAACTAATTTTGATCAAAGGCTATACGCATTTCTTGGGCGACATTACTAGATAGAGAGCGAGTCATGGGAAGCAGCCTCGCTGAAGATAGGGCTGGGAACTGTTGAACGCGCTTGAAAGGCTGGCCTCGACAAAAGGAAATAATTGGCGACTTGACCGAGATGAAGTTTGTAATTAACCTGTTTGCCTTCTTTTCGGACTGCGAATTGCAGGCCTCCACCCCCCCATCAGGGACATGTCATGGCAAGGCAGACTGACGTTGGGTGAGGGGGTGGTGTGCGATCAGCCTCAGCCTCATGGGGTAAGGTGACAAGGGCAGGGGACATGTGATTGCCTAAGAATAGAAGCGGGCATCTTGGCGAATCCTTCAGGACACTAATCTGTTTTCGGCATGCGCTTGGTTAGCACACTATCGTGAAGATCGATGTTGGACTGCAGCAGGCGGCGAGGCTGTGAGGAGACGGGCGCGTAGAGACGGAGAGGATAGCAGGACGATCGTGAAGCAGAGTGCATGCTTGATGTTTCTTTCTTTAGCATTGAAGGCAAACTCAATGGTTGCGCGTACTGCGGGAGAAGTGGATCAAGTGAAAACAGTTGATGCAGAATTGCTAGCATCATGGATCATCTCAGTATTCGGCTTTCGGCAGGACATATGCGCGAGTATATAGCATGATAGTAATATTTCGCAGGATGAAGAAGGTTGAAGAAGGTTTGATGGGCCATTGATCCTAATCTTCCTCCCGCTCAAACAATGACTAGCTAGTAGCCGTACGGTCGGAGTCGCCATGAGCTGGCTCTCATAGTAATCTCCAGTCTCAACAATAACAATCTTACTATCACAACGCTGAGGCACAGGGCGTTAAATGCTTTTTTAAGTGTCTTGAAGTTCGGGACGGTCCCGCAAGATGAGGCACGAATTCATTAAATGTAACAATCATTTGTTGTGAAGTGAAGGAAGACCTACTCCGTCCGGAGTTAAGAGTCCGGCAGCTAGCAGCCCGCAATTTGGCTTGTGCCCCTAACTAGTGTGCCCCACAGTCACGTGGGGCATCGCATTTTCTACCGCTTGTGCGAAAGTCTGTTTTCACCTCAGGCCTGAACGTCATTAAACCATCGACAAGTCGGAGACAGCAGCTGTCACATAGCGAGACGTTACTTGCTAATGTTCCAGACTGACAGTAGCGACGTGCAGAAGGATTCGATAAGGCGAGGCGAGCGTCGATAAGCCCTGGCCACGGTTCGGATTTTGAACTCAACTCTCCGTCCAAGGTCCATGTCGTGAGTCAGGCGTGAGTCGTTCATCAATGAACCTCATGGTACTCAGGAGTACAGCACTCTGGACTGCGATGAGTCCCGGACCCGATGCACCCCTTTTGCGTCCCAGGCTTCGCGCGCTCTAGACCTGATCATTAGTTCCAGTCCACGGTAGCGAGGTTGTTGAACTCCGTTTCATCGATAGAGCCATGGCACTCCATTGGTCATGTCTCAGCGCTTTGGTGTTGGATAGGGCAAGGTCTTTTGGCGGGCGGGTTGACAATTAAGTATCGGCATCTGCACTGCTTGCCACTCGAGGTCGGAATCCCTCGGGGATATTGCGTTGGCTAGGCGCTGCAGTGAAGCTTCTCTGTCTTCGCCGCGCCGTTGCAGCGGGCTTCATGCGATATTCCTCTGCAGCTATCTGCCGATGTCACTCAGGCGGAGACAGAGCCTGCAAGTCAGCCGTCACGCATCACCGGCATGCAGAGTAGCACACGTGCAGGTTTATGGAAGGATTCCAGACGTGCTTCGAATTGATTGGTCTGTATCTAATGGTTGAGTGTCTGTCTCAGTTATGCTCCTTGCGGGCGTACAGTCGTCACACTGCCCAAACGGTGTACCTTCAAAATGCTTAATGCCCGTCCATATTGCAACCTCGCAGCAGGATCGCAGTGTGATCGCGAAGCAATTAGCACCCTCGTCGCCGCTCTGCCTGCCCTGTGGTTTGGGTTCTTACAACGTCAGCCTCGCGGGCCTTCGAGAAGTTTACTCTGCAAGGAACACTGCAAGCTGAATTCCGAAACCCGCATACAGGCGAGAGTCCCAGGAACTGACGAAGCAGAGATTGCGATCCCGATGGGTGCCAAAGCGCATCCTCCAGACGCCTTCGGCCAAGCTTGTACTGAAGTGGCAAAAGGTTAAACTGATAAGTCAGCAGCACACGCCGTTTGCGGTGCCGGCGAAACGAACAGCCCATGTTTTCAGATTTCAAATGAAGTGCCCTGGGCGGGTTGGGTCGTCGTTTGACCCGTGAAAATGTTACGCGCTGGTCGTTGATCTGTCTGACCGCGTCACCATTGGCTCATCTGCATCATGGAGGTGTGTGCTGGGACCCTCCCAAGACCACCATCTCGGTTGCGGAAGTGCAGGACCGACTCAAAGAACGGCAACCCTGCCAGCGGAAATTCCGACCGTCTGGGAGGCCATGCCCTGGCAACCGCTTCTGGCGACGTCGAATGCAAAAACGTGGAATGGAAGGGATTGCGAGCAGTTTGTACAACCCAACGCAAACCCTTTCCATCAAACTCCAGGCGGCTCTTCCGGCTCAATCCTCCGTGTTGGGTCCCCTGAGTTTCCTGAGCAGAAAGATGCAAGCCTTCTGCAGTGTTGTGCAGGACGCGCTCGAGCCTCGAAAACCGGTGAAGAAGCTCCTGTGTGTCTGTGACGTGCAACGTGCAGTAGCGACCTTTTGCGCTCGACTCGATAGTCGTGGCGGCAAAACGTCGGACATTATTCTGATACATTCCCATGGGCGGCGATGGGCGCATATTTCCACCGATTGTCGACACCGTTGTGGGCTGTTGCCAGTCGTCCTGCCCTACGATGGCGCGAAGCTTGGTTGACGTGTTCACTAAGGTGTCAGGCCACCCGTACTCACGCAGCGTTTTGCGGCCCATGCTGGGCAACGCTGTCCGTGTGGAGATTGGGGACGGGGGTTATGTTCAATAGCCGCACACTGGCGCGGAGAGACTGCACGCCGATGATGACGGCTTCAGAGCCCGAATTTTCAGTCTGATATTTGGCGGCAGGCCAATCAGCAGGCCGAAGAGGGGGTTTCAGCGCTGTTGGATTGTGCATTTCTCGAATCTCGTCGCGACGCTGGCGATGTTGTCGCCGTCCCAGTGCAAGAGAGCCCGAGTATCGCGACGACGCGCGCTGTATTCATTTTGCAGCGGGACATGGAACCCCCGCCTGAGGCTACACATCTGCCGCACTCCAACAATACCCGCCTACTCCTCCACCCACCAATGGCCTCAGGATAGCCTCACCGTCCAGGATAGCCCGCTCAGAGTGTGCAGCGGCCTGCATCGTGATATCGACCTCGCGTCTGCAGGGGCAGCCCACAGCACGCCCACCCACATCGTCCGCTCCCCAACCAGCGGTCCCCGACGGCTGCATCTCGACATCGACTCCACTTCTGCTCTGTTGACCTCATGACATCGCGACTCGGCGCCCTCGTCGCTGGTGTGGCAGCCGCCTCGCTGTTGTGCCGCCTCAGCGGTAAGCCGCAGCCCGGCGCAGAGGGGCTGAGGTGTGCGGCTGGCCATTCACACGTCTCGCTATTTTCGGGCTACCTACCCTCCATCGCACGCTTCCTCCTTGGTGGCCAAGCCACACCCATCTTAGCAACCCAAAGCGCCGCTGTGCTTGAGTGATGGTTTGAAGCGGGAACGGTCCGCCGCCTGGCGTTGCTGTGCCCTGTCCTCCGCCCACTCAGAGCCCGAGCCCGACAAGGTGTGTTGCAGGGCTCTTGCAGGGCTATTGCAGGGAAGTCTGCGCAAGGCGAGCCCGTTCCACCCCAATTTTGGTGCTCGGATGCCTCCTTGTCCTTGCGGCTACTGGAACCGTTCGGTTGCACGCCTCTTGCCACGCCCGTGGGCTCAAGCTTTTCAAGGTTCTCCTCCATCATTCAGCATCTCTGTCATGAGAACCGCTGCCGCGATGCCCATTGGCGTGTGCCTGCTGCTCCCGTGCTATGCTTCCCAGCGTCAAGGGACCTGCAGCTGCACCTCATCTCATCTGCCTTCTCTGCCACTGCCAGTGCTGCTCCCCTCCCGTCCCATCCCACTCTCACTAATATCAACTTGTGTGCTTGGCCCAGGCACAGCCCGCAGATATTTCAGTCTCCCCACAAGCAGCACATGTTGGCGCAGCAATCCCCTCTGCATCTATCGTCAGAATCGTCAGAGATCCCGATTTGGAACGGCCTTGATCCCCATTGTGGACTGACGCCCACACGTTTCGCATCTGCCCTGGTCGCCAATCGTCTTTATTGTTGCGCTTCGTCCTCCGAGTCCGCCTACTTCTCCATGTCCACTCCGCTGCGCCTTTTCAAGACATGAGCCTTAGCCCATACCCATCTGCTGTACGACCGGATCTGGACCGTTCTCCGCAACCATCTCTTCGCGCATCTCGTCCGGAGTCCCACTTGCGGCTCGAGTAATCCTTCCCGTCCCCTCAGCTGTTGAATATATACTCCTCCTTCGCCGCCTCAGTCAGCTATGTCGGATCACAGTGAGACAAGCGGCCGCCCACTGGCCTCGAGCACCCACCAACTTGAAGCAACTACACAAACACAATCTCTTCGTCGCAAACGTCAACAAAGTTCGCCATCTTCGGATGAACGTGTTGGTGGAACCCAGTCTTCTTCCTCTCGTCGTCGTCCAGGAACCAGGAAAGAGGCGTTGTTTGCCGGCCCCCACACCGGCTCCTCCCGCGGGGATAGTTCCACCATGCAACGGTCTGCCAGCCCTACGCAAATGTCACCGGAGCTATCGTCAGTTGCCTATACCAGGACTGGTCGCATCAGCAAAGCGAAGAAAGGAAGGAAGGTGCACAACTGCGAGTGCGGTAGAGTAAGTTATACCCATCCCACCACCTCAGCTCCCTTCCTAGCATGAATACCTGGCTGGCTGAGCACGACGTGTCTCAACGCCTCATTCTCCTTCATGTACCTTCCTTTGGCATCAGCCTCTTCAGCTTTGCATTGTCCTCTGATTCAACTTATTCTTCAATGTGGTCACTGACCCTTTTCATAGTCCTACACGCGAGCAGAGCATTTGAGGTAAGGCAAACCGCTGCTCGATTCGGAGATGTGTCTAACATGAGTTTGCTTCGTAGGCGACACCAAAAGAATCATGCTCAAGAGGCACTGATATGCGAGTTCCCAGATTGTGGGAAGACCTTTTACAGGATCGATCTCCTGCAACGTCACCAAGAACGACAGTAAGCCACATAAAACATCAAAAACAAATGGCAATACTGAGTGATCGCAGCAACGAAATTGGCAAAGATGGAGACTCACGTCGACCCTCACTGTCTAGTCAGGGAGGGACTATAGAGTCAGGACCTCAGGTCTCTCTGTCGGTCTCTTTACCATCACCGATGGTGACCACGCCTCCCCAGAACACTACGTTCTATCAACAACCCATTTCCTCTTTGCCAGAACCGGCATCAAATCCAAGGTATAATTCCAAACAGTTTCGTACTCCTCAGATTCCTTCCTCCGTTTTTGGTCATATTCTTCGTTCTTCTCCAACTTCCAAGTCTGCTTTCAGTTCCAAGTGAGTTCAACTGTACATCAGAGATCATATTTCGTTCCTTTCCTTGCTCTTCTTGCCACAATCTTGTTATTGTATCTTAGCTGACACTTTATTTGCAGTCTTGGGAAGCAGCAGAGACCATCGTATTCTACGCACCAAACGTCTGTACCAATCCAGGTCCAGGTCGACGGATTACAAACAGGTGTTACCTGGCACGACCCTTTCAACCAATCCCCATACTCTTCCTCCAGTGGATACGCATCGCCCATTCCCAGCGCCGGCGATTATTCAAACATGTTCGCCAATCCTCCCTACGGCGCTCCAGCGAATCGCACCCGCACTTCCTCTAATGCTTCTTTCATTCAGCCTTGGGAATTCCCATCGCGGTCACCAACATCCGCCACATCGACATTGGCATACACATGGACATCGAATGATAAAAGCCCAGTGCCAGTCAGCCTTCCCTATCTGACTACATCTTACCCGATGACGAGCATGCCCTTATCAGCTGGTGTGGACCCGATGTCCGCATATGGGCATTTTGGTCCAAAGTCTTTGGCACAAAGGGATGAGGAGGAGCAGGCGTTCCTGTTTCCAGAGCAGTCTTTCGGTATGGGCCAAATCGCACACACCTATCCGTTTGAACAATATCTTGACAATTACTGGAGACTGTTTCACCCCTCTTTTCCCGTCGTCCATCGACCTACCATTGACGGCATAAGCGAGCCACCAATGCTCCAAGCGGCCATGATTGCTGTTGGCGGACAATACTCGAACGATCCCAGCGTCAAACGAAAATCTCGAATTCTTCACGACCGATGCATGAAGTTGCTCGACAAGGTATGATAACGAGTCTGAATGGCCATACCCAGCGCTAATAAGAAGTAGAGGAATCTAGATGTTATCGTCGAACCGGAGCGACTTTCCGATCAGCAAGCCCTATTTCTCGTTGAAGTCCTATCTCAATATAGAGCCCGACGCGCTGCTAAGACTCTCTCCACCCGGTTCGAAGGCTTGTACCAAAAGGTAGGCATTAAACGAATTCCCCGCATAGGCTCGTGCTGACTTCATTAAGCTTTGTCAAGGTTTTAGTGTCGTGGCTTCTAGCATCGTTGACATTGTGTCTGCTCTTGTACGACCAGAGAACGCCACCTACGAACGTTGGAGCCAATGGATAGAGCTTTCCGGCCAACAGCGTCTGCTCCTCTGTTGTTACATCCTAGAATCTCAACAAGCCACTCTCCTAGCCCGCAACCCTCGACAATCAGTTGCACCATTATCTGGCTTTGATCTACCCTTCCCTGCCCACTCTGCCTTGTGGGACGCTACTGGTCCCTCCGAATGGGCAATGGCCGCGCAACAATACTCGCACCTCCCGAATTTTGTGTACGATGTGGATCCAGAGATGAGCATCGGCCCCTTTGATTGCTTCCAGTCCTCTCTCCTTATTGCAAGCCGCTACAATTACTTCAACAACCCTACGCCCTACCTGGAACCCTCAACACTCCCTACGATCGACCATCTCCTTGACGGCTCCGCAATTACCAAACATCAGCTTCTCACTGCAAAGCTTCTCCAAGTAACGCCTATTCGTGCCTTGCTTGCTGTGTCGGGCGAGTCGTGGATTCTCTCAGAGAAGGTGCCTTCTCCTCAGGCGTTTGCAGCCTTCAAAGGGACACTGAGGAACTGGGTCAATGGCCTTTGGGCGCCAGCACAGGAATCACACATTCAAGCCGCGAATGAGGCTCTCAAAGTAGCCATCGAACTGCTTCAGCATGCCATGATATCACCTGTCCACGACCTTCGCCTAGAACTCGGTGCGGACATGGGACTCTACTTCGCCGCGCTGGTCATTTGGGTTGTGACTGTTGCTGCCAACACACGTATAAATGCACCCCAGTCTCAAGCACAACCACACCGATTCCAATCTGTTTCCCCCCTCCCTTCAACCCACTTTCCCTCAACTCCGACACATCTCTCGGCCAACACGTCCCAACCTTCTCAGTCTCCAAATCCCTCTCATGCCACATCGCTTGGCCTGCTTCCACATTCCCACACTTCTCCTGCTCTGCCACCTACCGCTGCTAGCATGCTGCACTCCGAGATTACGATGACGTCCGTAAGCTTTCTTAATAGCGCGCTCCTCGAACTCGACTTCCTCGGCACTGTGGCTCAGTGGCCTCGCGATGTCGCGCAGTGGCAACAAGGCTGTGCAGCCTTGATGCGCTGGGTGAAGATGCGACTTCGCAATGGAGCATTTGAAGGCCGAGACAGTGTCATTGGGAGTGGCCCCACTAGCGCCGGCACCGGGCGTGGTGGTGACGGACTCGGCGAGCTTCTCGATGGGGTCATCGGCGTCTTGGAGAAGATCATGTCACGCGGTTGGGAAGGCTGGAGTGTCTAGCCTCCCAATTTCACTTTTCATTGCCTTCTAGATACGGATTATGTTTTCCGCAGCATAGGGATTGTGAGGACAGTGTGGGGATACACACATGGATTGAAGACTCAGTTTCTTTTGCTCACATCTCTCGCAATTTTCTTTTCCTTTTCTCTCTTTTTTCTTTTGTTCTTTCCTTCCCGCGATTGTTGGATAGTGCATCGGCATAGCGAGGTCTGAACATTTTCAATTCATAAAACGGTACAAGGCATAAACGGCATGGGACGACGTATTACCTCACGAATGATGGATCTTTTGGAACGGCTTTGGATTTGGATACCCTCTTCTCTTTCTCCTTTTTATGCTGCTCTGATTTATTTTTATTCGCGCTATTTGTTGAAGTTTCTATACGTCCTTGCCGCAGATAGCTTCTTTTGGTGCTCTTTGTGCTGTACTGCCCTCTGCGTCTTCTGCGGGGGTTGTATCACTCGTTTCTATTCTATGATCTTCTTTATGATTCGGACAAGCTGGGTCTATGTATTTGAATGTGTAAATGTGTATTTCTAGTTGCATGAAAGCTCTCTTATATCGTTGTATAATAGTTCAAAACCTGATGCTTTCGGACTAATCCGGCAGATTGCCAGGTTTGACGCTCTTCATATCCTTTTCAGCGTAGTCTTTTCCGGTGCAGTGGTAGCCTTCATCCTTCTTTCACCCCCACGGTAGGTGTTACTCAGCTCGTGTTCTTACCGTAAGCCAGGCCCCGTCGTGGTGAACAACCCACCGACTAAATGTCAGAGCTAAATTAGGCCTCCCGCCGTACACGACCTCTTATACGACATCCCGCCCCATCGCGACCTTAATTGAACATCACACTTTTTATGCCAACTTTGATCCCGCTCGGATAAGTACAGTGCATTACAGTCTACACCGACATTAAGTCCAAGAACGATGGCTACCACGATCTCACTACCGCGTCACAACATCGTCTTCACGCTCCCACGAACAAGCTCAAACCTTCTAACACAGATCCTCAACCTCCCCGCCCAGCCAAATATACTTCGCCACCCCTCAGACGGGTACATCTTCTTTCCACCGACCATCCACCGGTTTACACACAATCTCGCAGGCAAGAATGTGGATACATGGACGGATGAAGAACGGCGTGGAATGAGAGAAGCGTTCCAAAAGGCATATTCCGACCTCGAGAAGTGGATGGGAGAAGCGCAGGAACAAGGAAAAGGTATTTTTATTAAGGAGCATATCAATTGGCTTGTGGAGCCTGGCCGAGAATCATGGTACCTCTGGGACGAGGAAAGCAGTACTGAGGAAGACGCATTCACAATCACACCTTCCGACCATTCCTCCTCGCGCTCCAGATCTATAGCCAACGAAACGTGTCTTCCCGACGTCATCCTCGGTCGCTTATCCCCAACAATCCTAATCCGTAACCCACTCCTTACGTTCCCGAGCCTCCTCCGCACTAGCATCGATAACGAGGGCTTGGAAACTGTTTTAGCAACTCCGACGAAGCAGTGGCTCTGGGAATCGGCATTCCCTTGGTCGAGGTCCCTCTACGATTTCTACACCACCACCTTACCTGCCACCGCTCGCGCGACGAATACCCCGGGGATCGAATATCCGATCGTTCTCGACGCAGATGACCTCTCGAACCCAGAACTTATGAGACGCTACGCGAAGGCTGTAGGACTGAAAGAGGATTTGGTGCGGTTCCAGTGGGATGCAGCGAGTGAAGAGGAGGTAAAGAATATTGGGGCAGTAGAGAGGAGAATGAAGGATACGCTGTTGGCTAGTAAAGGGATTGTAGAAGGGAAGATGGCGCGGGGGTTGAGCGTGGAGACGGAGAGGGGGAAGTGGCATGAGGAGTTTGGTGGGGTTTTGGCGGGTCGGTTAGTAGAGATTGTTGGGGTGGTGAGGAGTGATTATGAAGAGTTGTGGAAGAGGAGGTTGGGGATGACGCTGTAGGTTTGGCGGATTGATTGGAGGAATTGTAGGGATGGGGGCTTCGACATGTTGGGAAATTCTTACTCCATTTGGTCACCATGCTTACTTGACAGCTATTTGGTAACAAATCTCAAGAAACTTTATGGCTTGGTTGCTGATTACGACCTACTAGCATTCGAAGGTATACGTATAAACCCTTTCTTAAGGAAATAGAGCTAATTAAGGGCATTAGTACAGGAAGGAACGAGAGAGGAAGCAAGGAGTGATTACCCACCTCCTAATTTCGAGAGAGAGACTAAAACGATAAGAACAGCCTAACATAGTGGTCATGTATGTGCCAGCATTGATTTTGAATGGGTAAAGATTCTTGCTATCACCTCCTATTCCCAAAAGGTCGCCGGTAAAAGTGATAAGCGCTACAAATTACCGAAAAGAAATTACGAAATTCCTGTATACAGCTATGCCAAAGTGAGCTTGTAAGATCTGCGCCGCAACAAAAGATATATTTCATATCCTAGTGAACAGCTAGGAGTGTTGAATCTTTAGCGAGGCCAGAATACCCCAAGATCGTATTAAGGTTTAAAAGCAAGGACGCCTTTAATCGTAGATTTTGATAGGCTTATCTGGTATATTTTATCTTCTATTGATGTGAATGATAAACTGCAAAAAAGTGGTGTTCCGTGGGGCGTAAAAAAAAGCGCTAGGCTAGACCGCATTCTTAGCAGATGACTCAAAGTACAAAATGTAACACCTGTGTAGTTCAAGATCACAACTATCCTGCTTGCATGACAATCGCTAAGTCTTCATACGATGCGTGTACTATTAGAGCTCCTCCGCACCATTCTCGAATATGCGGAAAGCATCTACGCAGTGCCAGAGATTTTGAGTTTAAGACTTGTCTGCAGTACGTCCTCATTTCTCCATATACGCAGCGTCCTCTAATCTCAATCCCAAGGGCTCTTCAACGACGAGGTTCTGCCCATAATCTCCACCAGTCGACGTTCTGTACACGACAAATGTGTCTTCAACACTGACTCGTGGAAGCAAATCCCGTGGAGTCTGAGGTACCAATACATCCAGTACAAGATGGCGAAATTTAAAACTGAGCCGAGCTTATTCTCCTACCTTTTCCTCATAAACCATATTGTATCGGCTTAGAATCTACCATATCTTGCAGATTTTGCCTCTGAAAGTAGAAATATTGTGGGCCCTAAACCCATGTTTCGAACACAATTCTGGCAAAGCTGTAGGATTAATAAGTACTATCTGTACCTATTAACATTTCTTACTGTTTACTTCCTAACTGTTTCGCTCCGCCTTAGTATATCCTACCGTTGCCTTCGATTCTACTCCTGCGAACTTGATACAGGTAGGCGTATAGGGGCTACACGCTTTGCCAAACACTAGGAGAAGACTAGCCTGTCAGCAAAACGTACCTCTGTGCCTTGTTCGGACCACAATATAGTGTGATAGTGTATATAACAGTATACCTTCGCTTGGAGGCTGTTATGGTCTGATTCTGAGCTTCGGACAAACCCAAAATTTCCCAGTCACAGCGTGTTGAAGTGTATTCTTTTTCCATGGTAATCGGATCTGAGTTGGAATCATAAGCTGGAAAAGTTTACTAGAGCAATTGACAGCTTCAAGAAGAGCACTGCAACATGCGCGGCGTGTTCCAGCCTTCTCATTGCAATAGAGCTCGAAGGATGTGGCGCAGCGTGGCGCAGCGTGGCTATGCAAAGCCTTGCCATGACATACCTCCAAGGTATAAGTACTGCACCTCTTCGAGCAAGAGAGCATACATTAATTCTCCTCTCTTACACCTCTCCCACAACAACGGGTTGCTGCAAAATGTCTCCAAATATTCTACTTTCCCAGTTTTTCCTTCCCGTATCAGCCGTCAGCCTTGGACGCTTCGTTACCAGCTTAGACGACCCTCTTCAAGACTTCCACGATCCTATACACACTACTGGTCCCGTGGTCATTGAGAATTTCCAGGCCCAGTATCATAGTTTTCAACACTCTGTCAAGCATCGAAGTGTGGCATCACAGCTTACCACCTTCCTTTCCTCGTCTTTTTCGAAGCGTCTCAAAACGTCAGTTGAGGTTTCGGCCCATGAGATTAAGACGTATTACTTGAACAATGCCGGGCAATATTTCCGAGATGCAGTACAGTCCAAAGAAACTCGGAAGTGGATTGAAAGAACCATTGACGAAGGAGAGGACATTTATGTCATCGTAGCCTGTCACACATTAACCAACGCTCGAATAAGAGAACATATGGGTGATCAAAGCGCCACTGCCGGAAACTTGACGATACCTGTGTCAACAGCGCTGACAGCTTCGGGCGTAGTTGTACCGGTCAACATTGGGGACCCTGGGCTCAGTGGCTTTCACGGCCATTCAGAGAACGAACAAAGACAATTCACAGCACCAGGCGAACAAATATTTGCAGTACAATATCGCAAGGTTTGCTGGAGGTGGTTTTCAAGCAATAAGGTAGATAAGATGACGCTTGCGAAGAAAGCAGGGTGGGAAAGATACGATAGGCTAAGGGATATCGGGACCGAGGCTGAAGACATGATTGAAGTGGAGCTAGAAGATGAGATGGCATTGGAAAGAGACCATGACGAATGCGTCGTGGAGTCTGGGGAGGTTTTCGTCTCAACTGCATAATTCGCATTTTGACATTTAGTCAATGTTTCGACAGAAACACTTTGTAACATTTGCTTAGACAAAGCATGGCAAAGCTGTAAGCTTTACATTATCAGCAAAGGTTAAGAGGGTGAAATGCAGTTTATATTATCGTTGGTGAATCCTGTTACTGTCTCAACCTTACGGGACCGACTGCTGTGCTTCGAACCATACATGCCTGCCACAGCGCCTTAGTTAGCCGGGCTGCGCCACGTTCGTCGAGCTAAACTAAATCTCATGACCGGGTCTAATACCGGTACCACAACCCTTCTCTATCATACGGCACCAACTACACCGAAATTCTTATTAACATAGGCAACATTAACAGTCTCCTCCGATCTCAACTTACAACACGCTTAACTTATAGGCCATTATTCTGATACTTCTAGCGCCATCATTAACAATTTTCGAGAATTTGCAACCACCGACCCTGTGTGTGGCTGGGATTACCGGTAATTAAGTGATGCATGCCAAGGCATCCCCCAGTTTATGAATAGGGCCGATTGCCAGAGCAGGTTTAACACACGCCACGGTTTACCGTACTAGTAAGCTGTAATCTTAAACAGCCTCGTTATAGGTTTTTCAGTTGCCTCTGCATCTCACTTCCTGCAACTTTTTTCGACAGCATGGAAGATAAATTCGATCTCGACACGCACATTCTCCAAAACTTCGCGCTTTTCTCGAGCTTAGCAGCTAACAAAGATGACAGTTTCCGAACATCCTTGTATATGCACTACGCTGTGCTAAAATTCAAGTTATTTGAGCGTTGGGGGCGAACAGAAGATATTGAGGAAGCGATTGAGAAGGGGATGCATGCGGTGAAGGAAACACCAGCAGAGGATAATGCCTATGTCGAAAGATTAAACGGCCTAGGGAACATGTTCGAAAGTCGATACGAACGCCTAGGAATCATGGAGGATCTTGAAATGGCGACTCGATTGGCACGCCAGGCCGTTGATATTACGCCCAAAGACTGCCCAGATCTTGCAATCTACCTGAACAACCTTGGAAACAAGCTAGAACTCAGATACGAATGCACCAGGAAGAAAGAAGATCTTGAGGAGGCAATTCGAATAGCGCGACAAGCCCTCAGTATTCCGACTAGAGACTCATTAGCTCTAGCAGGGATGCTCAATAATCTAGGGACCAAACTTGAAAACCGATACGAATGCACAGGAAAAATAGAGGACCTTGAAGAGGCGATTCATTTAGCGCAGCAGGCCATCAAGGCTACGACAGAAGCTCTTCCAGATCTCGCGGCCTGGTTTAACCAAGGAATTCAACACAAAGACCAACGTAAACGTACAGAAAATACAGTGGACATAGAGGCGAGTCAAGTGGCACAGCAGCCCGATATCCTCATGCCTGAAGATAGTGGAAGTCTTTCAGGGATACTACACAATCTAGGAAATAGACTTGGTCGCCGATATGAGTTCACAGGGAACATAGGGGACCTCGAAGAGGCAATTCAAGTAGTTAGACAAGCTGTGAGTATCATGCCTGAAGATCATCCAGATCTAGCAGGGCGGCTTGACAACCTTGGAATTAAACTCAGTCACCGCTACGAACGAACAGGGAGGACAGAAGACCTTGAAGAGTCGATTCAAGTTGCTCAGCAGGCCATTGACATCACTCTCGATGGCCATATAGACCTAGCAGCCAGGCTAAATAACCTCGGAAATCATCTCTCAAGACGATACAAACGTACAGGGAAGATAGAAGACCTTGAAGAAGCGATTCGAGTAGCTCAGCAGGCTGTTAACGTCACCCCTGAAGAGCATTCGGATTTTGCAATGTGGCTAAACAACCTGGGAAACAAACTTGAAAACCTATACATACGCACAGAAAAGATAGAAGACCTTGAAGAGGCAATTCGAGTATCTCAGCAGGCTGTTGAAATTACGCCTGAAGAGCATCCAGATCTTCCAATGTGGCTAAACAACCTGGGAAATAAACTTGAAGGACGATACGCACACACAGAGAATATAGAGGACCTTAAAGAGGCAATTCGTATAACTGAACTAGCTGTCAATCTAACGCCTGAAGGTCATCCAGATCTTGCAGCGAGGTTGAACAATCTTGGAAACAGTTTGGAAAGCCGATATAAGGTTACAAAACAGATAGAGGACCTTGAAGAGGCAATCCAGTTGACACAACAGGGTATCAGCGTTACGAATGAAAACTCTCCAGACCTTGCACTCTGGTTGAGTAACTTAGGAAGCAAACTGAAAAGCAGATATGAGCACACGGGAGAGGTGAAGGATCTCGAAGACGCAATCAAGATGACTCAACAAGCTTGGAGATGCGAGAACGCAATTCCCTTTGTTCGTATAAGTGCCTCTGTTCTCGCTCTCCAGTTGCTCCAGACCCAAGAGGACTTCGAGAGCGCCTATAACCTCTCAGTTGAGACTTTAAGCCTGCTACACTACGTCCACAACAGGTCTCTAAGCCACGAAGATCAAAAGTACGTCCTCTCGCACTTTTCTGGACTAGCTACATCTGCCTGTTCTCTTGCTCTACAAATAGGAAAGGGTCCAGATACAGCCTTAGAGTTGCTAGAGCAAGGGCGCGGAGTCATCCTCCGTCTTCTTTTCAATGACCGAAGCGATACCTCTAAGTTAAAGGCCACCCATCCCGAGTTGTGGGCCCGATACGAGAGTCTTCGCTTGGAAATAAACCAACCTGTCGAAAATATCAGACAAGATCGCACGCGGAGGACTGCCTCAACAAGACGAATAGAAGCAATCACAAAGCTAGAGGAGTGTATACAAGATATCCGGCAGCTTCCCGTGTTCAGTCAGTTTCAGAAAGGCCTCACTGCCAAGCAGATGCAGGACTGCTCTACGGAAGGCAGCATTATTATAGTCAACGTCACGACTCTCCGGAGCGATGCCATAATCATTACTCCTGGCGCATCTAAGGTCGTTCCGATTCCCGATTTGAGTGCGCGGCAATCCATGGACTGGACTAATCAGGACCTTACCACTTTATCGAGCGACCGCGGTCGCAAGAACAGAGCCTACCTAAAGTTCTTGTCGTGGCTCTGGCACGGATGTGTAAAGCCTATCTTTGAAGAGCTTCAGTACCACGTACAGCCTTCGGCGGAAGACCTACCGAGGGTTTGGTGGATTGGCACCGGCCTTGCTAGTTCCTTTCCCTTCAATTCTGCAGGAGATTTTTCTGCTGGGACGACTGAAAGTGCGTTTTACCGAGCCATTTCGTCCTATACGCCAACAATCAAAGCCCTTCAATATTCTCGCGAGCTTAGAGGAACCACTCTCTCATCACGCTGCGATTCTTGGAAAGTACTTGTGATAAGTATGCCTACAACCCCTGGTGTAGGGAGAGTTTTAGCGAGCAGAGAAGAGGCATCTGAGGTTATTGCAGCTCTGGGGGCTTCTGCTTCTGTAGAGGTTCTAGAGCACCCAGACGTCCCAAGCACCATGATTCAGCTCCAGCAGTGCGACATTGCCCACTTTGCCTGCCACGGGATTTCGGATTCGATAGACCCGTCTAGTAGTGGTCTAATACTGCAGACCAATGGGACAGTGACTGAAGAGCTGAAGCAGGACATACTGAGCGTTCGCGAGGTATCCCAGGCGCACCTCTCGCAGGCGCAGATTGCATATCTCTCTGCCTGCTCAACCGCGCAGAACAGGGCAGAAGAGCTGTCAGACGAAGTGCTCCACGTTGTCAGTGGATTCCAAGTTGCTGGATTCAGGCATGTAATTGGGTGTCTGTGGCCGTCTGAAGATCAAGTATGCGTAGATATTGCAAAATCTTTTTACTCTGAGCGGAGGAAAGCTGCGATGTACGACGACAAAGCCACTGCATTGTCATTACACAAGGCTGTTATGAGGGTTCGAGAAAATCGGGAGTTCTGTAAGCGCCCACTGTTCTGGGCGCAGTATGTGCATTTTGGGGCGTAAATTGGCAGAAATTTTTACCTGTCTATGTAGTAACGCGAGAGGCTGAATGCTAGTCTTGATGGGAAATAGGAGGGTAGTAGGATAATTTGTAGTATATATAAGGGGGTAACATGAGCGGGCCAGCTGCACTCCCTGCTAGCACTTCCGTTGCCACCGCCGTTGCCAGTAATAAATACTTCGTTGGGCCTCTATCTGCAGTAATTACAGCGAGGCAGCGCACCCTCATATTGCAAGTATACTTCTCAAACTGTTGGGAGTATATAGAACATGATGATCACGTGGTGGTGTCGTGATCACGTGGCGATCACATGAGACACTAGCTATGCTTGGCGGAAAAGGGATGATACAACCTCCTGAGCCTCACCTCACATAGACATATATACGAATCAACACCTTGTTTAGAACCCCCCCCCATTGCTATTGCAATAGTCCTGTGAGACCAACACAAACGAATGCCAACAATCCCACAGTCTTGACCAACTTCGGTTGTTGTGACTCTTACCTTACGTCTATTATTATGCAGGGATTTCACAAAAGCAGTCACTGCATATTCATGTACATATACCACCCTTGAGGAAAAGGTCTTACACGCGGTGGTGATCGTAGCGATCAAATGTGTGACTGGGCCCGGGGGGGTGGGGATTTGTATAATATATGTTAAAATGTGAGAGCTCTGAGTGGGAGGAGGCTTCATAATATTGCTTGAGGTGCCAACCTAGAACCAGGCTGGTACTATATATACTCGGACATCTGTCCGGCCATCTTGGTCACGTGCCTATCATGTGCCTATCACGTGGATGTCACGTGTCCTAGTCTCGGCAAGCCGGCTGCCCTTCAACAGTTATATCTATCATCCCACAACTTCTATCCACAAGACATGTCCTCAAGCTCCACAAGCCTAGCATTGGGCTTGGGAATGAAGTTGAAATACTTCCTGTCCGCTTTGATCTTCTCCCAGTGGCTATTATTAGGGCTGTGCTTGTGCTGTACACGCACGTATCTTTGCTCAACAGGATTCTTAAGATACAACTAGAGGTTGCTAATAACTCTAGAAAATATATTAAGAGTCTTTTTCTTAAACTTGAACTAAATACTCCTCTAAAATTTGTGTATTACGTGTTGTGTTTGCTGGGCTACTAAAGTTTGGCTATTTAACCTTATCTTTTGTTAAAGCCTGTGCAGTATCTGTTCCTCTTAGTAGAACACAAGTTGTAAGCTGGAGGATGGAGAAAAAGGTGTCAAGATGTGTATTGTATGTGATGTATGTACAGCTGATATATATATGTGACGGAGTGATTAGTCAGTGGCATATCCACGTGACATGATGGTGTCCTGGGCTTACACAAGTAGAACTCCTTCTAGTTGAACTAAACCTCCTTCTGGGCAGGAAAAAACCCAAGGCCTGGAAGCTTAGTACCATTTATTAAACACGAACCTAAGAACTTTGTCCCATATCTCTGTCGGAAGGCTAGGTAGAACTGATGATGGTAGTGCAGCTAGCGCAGGGGCGCAGGCGGTAATATGGCTGCGGTTGCCAAGGCTTTACCTGGTGGGTGGGTGACGATAGAGTCTTCATAAAAACGACCCCTCTGGCACAGCCCCTCACCGCCCCCAAAAGATAGTGCTGTAGACCAATTAAACGTGAGTGAACGTACTATAACGCGCAATTGTGTCCTCATCATGCACATTTGGGAACGCTAAAGCCATCACTGCTATCAATAGTATATCCACGGTGACCTTTGTATGGCTGACAGGGGGGACGGTGCGCTTAGCATGTTCAAATATCCACCCATGTCCACTGCCCACCTCTATGAGGTATACCGGTATTAACGCCGCCACCTGCAGAAATAACCTGATTTTTGAATTAGATGGGGCTATAAGGCTGCTGCTGCGCTGCTAAGGTGCTGCGCTAAATTTGAGCGCCTGTTGCTGCGTTAAGCTCGCGTGGTAGTAGTAGTAGATACATACATGACACCACCCTCCTTCCTAGCAGCTCTAAGCTGCTTGAAAAGCTGGTCTAGTGAACACCTTAGCTGCTGCTGTTGGTGGCTTACCTGCCACATGGCTGCCTCTTTACTGCGTCTCTGCGCTAGAGCTATACTGTCAGGAGTAAGCTCTATACCACTCGACCTGCGCTACCTAAAAAGGTGCAGTGAACCCAATAGGGTGAGGTGCATATAGAATAGCATATATACTGTGACATAATCCCCCTCTCTCCTAGGACTCGTCCCGAGGACTGCGTAGGTAGAGGGTAGAGCGCGGTCCCAGACCCTTTATTGTATAGTCCTAGATTGTCTCTCTATCCTATCAACCTTATGGAAGTGTGAGAGGGCTTTTAGCAAGGGCAGAATGACTGTTACTGATGATAGAAATGGACTTAGAGGTGCCTTAATTAAGGCTCTTTAACTGCAGAAGAATTGGATCCAAAACAAGGCAGTGGAGAGTCACCTGATTAACGTTTCACGATTTGTTTCACGATTTGTTTCCCGCCAAGAATGAGGCTAAATCTACCGTATACAGCATATACGGTGGTCACCGTATGTAAAAATATTGTAAGCTGGAGGGCGGAGGAAAGAGGTGTCAAGATGTGTATTGTATGTGATGTATGTACAGCTGATATATATATGACGGACTGATTAGTCAGTGGCATATCCACGTGACATTATGGTGTCCTCGGCTTACAAATATACACCCATTTACGGCTCCGTATAGCCTGCCCTCATATCAGCCCTCGTACGTACGTACGCCAAAATTGACCCGTACAGCTTTTTCAAATCCTACGGTTATACGGTGTACGTACTGTTGACAACGCTGGTAGTTCGCGTTTTTAGGTATTAGAGTTTCGAATGACGGCTAACACGGAGTAATATATGAGGATTGACTAGATATATATTACCAGAGTGGCGGGAAGTGAATATGCTTCGCGCAATTCATCTAGTCAACGAATGAATCCCCCAACCACTCAACCATTCTCCCCAACACCGAAAAATGCATACAACGTCTAATATTATATCTACGGTAACCTCCCACCGGAACACCACCGCGATGCAAATAGCAGCAATAAACCGAAGGCTTTTTTCCCTATCCCAAAAGGTCCTCCCTAGATCATTGTTTAACCTTGCTCTGCTTTCAACGCTTCCAGCTTCTGGACCTGCCGCCTCAGCATCACCATAGCACCCAGACTAATCCTTCTCAATCCGTCG
Source organism: Beverwykella pulmonaria (assembly GCA_001599595.1). Taxonomy (NCBI): domain Eukaryota; kingdom Fungi; phylum Ascomycota; class Dothideomycetes; order Pleosporales; family Melanommataceae; genus Beverwykella; species Beverwykella pulmonaria. The sequence goes on from BCHH01000005.1 coordinate 1,849,965, forward strand.
CGCTCCGCTCCATCCTCGGCCCTCTCGCTACGCTCTAGGATGTCTTTTGATGCGGCGACAGCCTTTTCGAGCAGTTTTGGTGCATCGTCCCTTTTACTAAGATACAGATATTTGACTTCGTTCTCGAATGGATCAACGTCAGCGGTGAGGGCGCGAACAATGAACGCTCGAGCGCGGAAGTATGCTCGCTCAGTGTACAGCGCGCTGCTGAGTTTTGTTTCTGGAGCCTCGCGGTGGACGTCGTAGCCAGCTTCATTGTAGTATGGCTCTTTGACGAGAACGAGACCCATGATGGACACAAGGACTTGGAGCAGTGTGCTTTTCGCAGGGCTCCAGTTTTCGTTTCGTTCGTCGGCGTGCCAGGTTCCTAACAAGCTGAGGCAAATCTTGCCGTCTTCGTATAGATTCGGGTTGACAGGGCCTTCAGCATTTGTCCAGGAGTGGAAAAATGCTTTGGGTGGCACTTGAGGGTAGGAGGAGTCGAGGTGGAAGTCGATAACGAAGGGGGCATATTCGTAAGGCGTGTCCGAGGGGCCGATCATGAGAACACGGATGAGATCGAGACGCGACTCCCAGGTCCGGACGAAGATTCCAGGAGGGAGGGATGAGCGTAGTATTTTGTGCTCTTTTGCGACTCGCCGTGTGAATGTGGACGAGGAAGCAGAGGACACATTCAGGTAGTGGTGATTTGTTGGCGGTGGGGCGTCGAGGATCAAGAATGATGAAGGGGGGTCATCGGCGTCTGTGCGAGTGTTGTGAAGGACAGGGATGGAGACGGAAGGATCATCCACGTCCATTTCACTTGTATTGGCCTCCGATGTGATTGCAATGTTGGTTGGATGGGTAATCTCCAATGGTGATTTTTGTTCCCCCTCCGAGTGCAGCTCCGGTGTTGTTTTCGAGGTCTCGATGCCATCTGGTATGACGAGATCAGGCATAGAATCGTCGGAGTCGTCTCCATCATCCTCATCTTCTGTAGACCAATCTTCTTCATTGCCGATGCTCATTGGTTCTCCATCCATGCCCTCGTACTCGATCCACGTCTCATTGAAAAATGCAGAATCGAAGTCGGAGCCATCTTCGTCCGAATCTTCCACAGATTCTCCTTCCAGCGTTGGCATGTCGAACATGTGGTTGTCCATATCACTGCTATAAACAAGCGTCACGCGCTCCGCGGCAATTCGGATGTCCACCACAGGCTTCGCGGCACCCAGCCTAACCGTGACCTTCCCGTCAAGACCCAAGTCAATTATTTCTCCAAACCAGTCTGGGCCAAGAGAGCGAATGTTGCGCACCGCCGGAACGGAATCTGGATGTATCAAGACAAAATCTCCTCGACGTCGGGTCAGGCTAGGAGTCGATCGTATGTCGTAGAGGCTGACATCCTCGGTTGCGTCACAGAGGGGACCTGTCTCGGATGGCGGAATCAAGTCATCACCAAGGAAGTGGATGTTTGCATGCTTGAACCAGCGGACAGTTGCTATGCGATCGTGCGGCTTAACGGATTGCACCACGCCCGTTCTCGCAGGTTCAAATGTCCACGTTGTGTCGGGATTCTTCTCTTTCCGCTGTTCTTTTGTGCAGACAATCTCCCCGGGCCAAACCTCATCATCGTCCTCCACATTGGGATCGGGAACTAGCGACGGGCTCATGTCTTCTGTGATGGAAAGATCTTGCCACTGCACGGTGACTTGGGTGTGAGTCTGCATGACCAAGAACACGTTCAAGTCGTAGCCTAGAGATTCGGTCCGCGGTACTCTCGTTAGCCTTCCTTGTGGGTGTCCATCCGGCAGTATGCGGCTCCCGTCATACTTGACAGCCGCTCCCGTCAAGTCTTTGAAGCGCACACGGTCACCCACAGCGATTTCAGCAACGTGGTATGACCGATCTTGGCCGTTGGTAGACACGGGTAAGGTGGCGACGGCACCGCGGGAAGCATCGTAGACATAGAAGTTAGGGCTTTCCAAGTCGTCGGTAGTCAGCCGGGGAGAGGGCTCCAAGCCATGTGAGAGGATGGAGCTTCCTGCGAATCTCTTGGCCAGCCAGTGTACATCGACCATGACGGTGCGGGTTTCCACAACCATGCCCTGGGGCCGGATGTTCGGCTCGTAGGCACCGTATCGCCAACGCCCTCGCCGCAAGTTGACCTTTTTCGTCTTGACCGTATCGCCGACGCTGATTCGGTCGAGCATGGGGTCATCGTTGTCCAAGTCGTCCGGGTTCTCGACAATGACTACCGAGTTGTTGGACAGCCTGAGGGCCACCTCGTCGTGCACCTGGTCTATTCGTCCGATCCAGTCATCGTAGACAACCAGGGCTCCCTCGACGTACTCGTGGACATTCAACAGCTCGTCTGCGGGCACGCCGCGTATGGAGAGGTCCTCGGCCAAAACCTGGGTGAGCTGGCCGCCATTGAAATGGGTTGCTGGGAAGAGCGTGCAGGTGGCTTTGGTGCCAATGACGGTGCCGCTCATGGGGTCTTTGGCGTTCCGCTTGACCACATCTCCCACATACAGCGCGCGGTCGAGGAGGTCCAGGCGCGGCTCCGGTATGAGTTCCGTCTTGAGCTGTGTTTGCCACGACACCAGCACGGTGCCCCGCGGCGGAATGCCTGTCTTGAGGAACTTGGAGAAAAGGTCTCGCGGGATATCGTCGTGGCGCTCTATATCATCGCCGTAGTCGCGCTGGGGGCGGGGCTCGTGGGAGTCGACATCCCCGAACGAGCGGTCCACGACGCCCACCATGTACTTGTCGTCTTTGAGACTGACGGTGTCATCGACGCAGAATCGCACCGCGTCGGCGGCCATGGCAGGCAGCGTGCGCGCCGCGAGAGAGCTGGGGATGGGCGGCGCTTCGGAGAAGCTTGCGGGTTCTGAGCGGCGGCGGGCGCGGTGAAGGCGGGAGTTTTCGGCGGGGGCGGAAGACGCGGTGGAGAGGAGGAGACGGTCCTCGAAGAGCTGGCGGAGCAGGCGTTCGAACCAGCTGGGCGACGCGCGAGCGATGTGCGAGTGCGTATTTGTGGCGTCGTTATCACGGTCCATCTGGAAATAATAATTATCGAAGCGCCGACGACAAAAAAGGGCTGAAGAGCCGCATGTGAATGGGTCCCCACCATGCTTGCTGTCTGCCCCATCCGCCAGCGACCACGCAGCAGCCGCGACAACCACCGCGACGGCCCGCGAGCAAACCATACCAATGGCCGACCCGCTGTACGAGCTGCTGATCCCCTACTTCGACGCCCACGACGTGACTGAGCGCCCGCCGCCGCACGATGCCGTGACCGCGACGTACCTCGCGCGCCTGACGACGCTGCCCCTCGCCGCACTCACCTCTTCCGAGCAGCAGTCGCTGTTGCAGAGCTCGCAGTCCGTCCTGCGGTCCCTCCAGGCCCTCTCGAGGCGCTCGCACAAGCCCATAATATCCTCGACGGGCCACCTCGCCCGCCTGCGCACCTCCCTCCCCAGAATCGGCCACGATGCGGGCGCCGTGCGGGCGGAGCTCCCCAAGCTCGAGACGGCCGCCCAGCACTTTGCAGACAAATACAGCAAGAGCACGGAGAACCCCATCCTGGACCGCCGGCGAAAGGCCATGTTGTTAGCCCGGAACATGGACAGGGTGTCGGATGTGCTGGACCTGCCCACGCTCTTGTCCTCGGCCATCTCTTCCTCGACCGCACCTTCCCAAGCGGCCGCATCCGCAACCTCGTCCACCACGAACGCGAACTATGCCTCGGCCCTGGACTTGCACGCGCACATCAAGCGCCTCCACAGCCTGTACCCCAATTCGAAGCTCATTTCCTCGCTCTCGGCCCAGGCGGAGCAAGAAATGAAGACCATGACGACCAATCTCATCGCCAGCCTCCAATCCCAGGGCATCAAGCTTGCGGGCGCCATGCGCACAATAGGATGGCTGCGTCGCGTGGCCCCCGAGCTCGATGAAGCGTGGTCCGTTCGACAGCCATCGAGCATCAACAGCGGGGAAGGGAGTCTGGGTGCACTGTTCCTGGTCTGTCGGCTCGGCTGTCTCGAAACTATGCTCTCGGCCCTAGACCCGTTGCGCGAGCTTGCCGACCAGGAAACCGAGAGACGACTGAAAGGCGACGGCAACGGCAGCGGCAACGGCAATGCAGCGTGGGCCGTCGGCCAGCAGACAGAGAAGTATCTGAAGAAGTACCTCGAGATCTTCCGCGAGCAGAGTTTCGCCATCATCTCCATGTATAAGTCCATCTTCCCATCTGCGCTCCCTGCGCCTGGCCCAGGCCCGGACGGAGAGAAGGCTGCACCACCCGTCAGACCCGCTGCAGGTCCGGAGAACAACCCACTCCAACCTATACCCTCCGCCCTGGCCACGTTCCCGCTGCATCTCGTCGGGATGCTCTTTGACACGCTACGCTTCTATCTCCCGAATGTTCAAGATCGCTCCAGTCGAGACTCCATCCTCACCCAAGTTCTGTACAGCGCAGGCTCCCTGGGAAGGCTCGGCGGCGACTTCAGCATGATGATTGCGCTCTTAGAAGAAGATCTCAGGGAGGAATTCGGTGAAGAAGAGACTGCCGATGGAGAAACAGAAGAAAAGGACGTAGAAGAAGAGTGGGTGGAAGTCATGAAGAAGCACCGTGTACAAGCTAGTCGGCTAGAGCTACTCGCAAGTGGCGTAGGAAGCGGACGGACGGTTACCAGTCCAGTAGATAGGGTCGTGAGCCCCAGCCATTGAAGGGTACATGGACTTGTCTCTGTCTTCTATCTACGATACACCGAGCCGCTCATTCCAAGTCGTCCATGCTATGTCACCCACGTCTCCACCCCTTCGTCTCCCCGAGCCAAAGCGCTGAGAAATCCAAGTCATTATCCATGAGAATAGGCAGCAGGTCGACAGCCACACCTGCCGCCGACGAGCTGTGCCCCGCAGTCGTAACTCGTACGAAGTTCGTTGGTGATGGCGAGTGTGCACTTGTCGGTGGTGAATGCAGTTCCTAGAGTGAAAAGGATGCGTGAGACGCCATGTAGTTGTGAGGAAGTGCGGAGGCTGGATGGGGAGGGAGGCGCGAAGTGCGAGTAGTGCCAAACCTTTGGAGCCGGTGTGGCGTGGCGGTGGATGGCAAGGGTGGTGCCGATAATTTATGGGAGGAGTGGTTTGGTTGTTGTTGGGGGATTAGATGGTAAGAGAGGATTGGGAGAAATTCGTCATTCTGTGAACAAGCTTGAGGGCTGTACTGTGCTGTGATCTAGGTTGATGTGGGTGAGGTCTTCGCACATGCTGGGGGAGTCAGTGAAAGAGTGAAACATATATCCTCATTTCCGCCAATTCTGCAAACGGTAACCCTTTAACATTATTAAGCCCAGGGCACACCATACCAGTCACGTGGATATGCCACTGACTAATCAATCCTCGCATATACATCACAGTTTTACGTGCACACATACAATACATTTCTTCATACCCTCTTACTCACACCGTACTTACAGAACAAGAGAGCGGTTTCTGGCAGATGCAGTAGGGATTAGAGGTACGATGTCAATCCTTTCGCCCTCTCATTATAGGCAAGATTCAAAGCCATCGAAGCAACTCTACATAGCTCCATCGTGTCTGCCAGAGGCTGCTATCCGTACCTCATACTTTAGTGCCGTTTTGGGTTGTAGTCACCCTACGCTCCTCAGTGAATGGGGTCTCGGCTTCTACCCAAAACACTCAATACAAACTCCAAGGTCGTCAAGAGTGAGAACTAATGTTGTGAGAAGCTCCAAAGACAACTCAAAACTCTTGTATCGGATTGGCCCCAACTGCAGCTGCTATCAGAACGCCCAATATTGCGCCGCGAAACTTGTCTGGAGGCTGAACATCGCGATGTGACAGCGGTACATAACCACGTCCGAGTTTCAGATAAACTAACTTATTGTACATTATACAGCCATGTTCTGCACCGTACTTTGCTTCTCCAGCGAGTGCCTTCATGACATTCTCGCCATCATCTCCAGCCCCAGGGCCAAAGTCGCTGACTGATCCGCAGTTCTTGCAGAGCAGACTCATAATGGCCTTTTCATCGGCTCCATCGTCGAAGAGAAAATAAATATAATGGCATCTGTGGTCGTCAATGTCCCCGCCTCTTTCCACCATGATCTCTTTCTTGCAGGACCTTGTTAGATAGCACCGCATCAGGGCGATGATGTCGAATCCGATGGCTCCGCGAATGTCATACGCGCTGTGAGACTCGGATGTTGGGCAGATTGCGAGAGGGGTTTTGATTAGTTCATTTGTCTCCTTTAGGTTTAACACGTTCGTGTACTGCAACATGGCCAAAGAGAGGCCGGAGATTGGGCCGTACCGCCACTTTTGGTATCCAGTTGGGTGTGGGCGAAGATAATCTTCAGTGGAACATGTTGATGGAACTAGAAGACTCTGTAAACAAGTGGCAAATCTTTGAATTTCTTCGTAGCGTTGTGGAGGCTAAGTTTAGAAACAAAATCGCTGAATCGCCTGTAGCGGGATCACAGTGCTTCAAGGTTTCTAATTTACAGTCGTGATGAAAGATAAACCTCCGCAACGTCTCGTGTTGTTATTTTAAAACCATGGTTAGACAAGCAGTCAATCCTGTCTAGAGGGTATGGAAATCAACATGACTGAGGTGTTTAAGAGCAACCATCGCGATTCTTTCGCTTAATTAGTTCTTGGGTGCATTCTCAACATTTCTGACAGCCTCCACACCAATCACTCCTTCCTCTGCCATCTTGTCCACTACTTCCTTCACCCAAGTCTGACAGTTCTTCAACTCGATCCGTCGGCGCCTCGGTCCCTATATTACACGGAATGGAAGTTAGACAAGGTCACATTGGTTCCTACTTCACAATCACAAGGGACGATGTACGCTTACTCAGAGCTCCTCTTTTAGATACATTATAATTGAAGCCCCGTTGATCCATTTGGATACTTGCTGGCATTACATTTGTAGACAAATAGTCTCGATAATGAGGTTGTGCACGGTCATGAGGGTTCGTTACTGCACTCACCGTGTCAGATGCCGGAAGCAAGCTCTTCCCTGGTGCATCGATACGTCTTGCCACGCGCTCTAGTTCCTCTACTTCTACTACGCCAAGTTCGATGATTTGATAACTCTGTGCACATTCTCGAAGGTCGTACTCAGGCTCAAAATGTACCTCGAAACCGCTCGCTGGGCTGCCGTCGGCGTGGATGCGCTTTCCGATCTTGTCATTGGTGTGTCGGGGTAGGAAGAGCGCCCAGTGAGCGGCAAAGAGCGGGGAGTGATATACTACGAGATTAAGTGGACAGGTCATGACAGCACATCGAAAGTTGGGTGGCGAGTAAAATTGTGGCTGCCATCACGATTGAGGTTTGCGTTGGATGCCTGAAGCTCGCTAAAGGAACGGAGGTATGAGAAGAACAAGGAAAGAATCGTTTTCTTGCTATTTTCCAAGTAGCAAAAGACGATAAAGTCTGACTTTCTCACTTCGTATGCACCTACCTTCGTTCCAAATTCACGGTCAACTTCATCGCTGGCATGGATACACGTGGCCGCTGACATAATCAAGCTAGCCTAATCACCTTGAATAGCTCCGCTCCTCCGACTTGACTCCCTCCCCTCACATTTCCATCACTCGCCACCTCCTTCCTATAATCATGTCGGAACTGGCTATGAACTATGGTACCTGTGGCTCAGATATCGACAAATCTATCGATATTGACAACGATGAATCAAAATTTTTAAAAGTATCTTCTTGTCCAAGGCTGCCAGCAGAGTTGTGGGGCCAGATCTTTTCCCTTATTACCTATCAGCCCTACGCCTCAGACGACTGCTTTCTCTGGATGACTTGCCGACAGGTCTGCAGAATGTTCAGATCCGAAGTCGAACATCTTTTCTTAACACAACGTCTTCCGCAAACGACAATACAGTTCAACCTATACATGGCTCACCCAAAATTCGATTCGTCTAACATAACCCCCGACGTCCGCGCAAGCTATCATCACGTCACAGAGGATAGAAGTCAAGCTGTTTTTTGTCTAGCAGAAAAGTCTAAGTCCTATAACATAGCACCAGTCCAAATTGTTTCTGAATCGCTTCGAAAACCGGATGGCACCCCCAGTACGTGGTATCTGAACATTTTCAAAGAGTGGAGCCAGGTCTACTTGCCGAATCCTAGATCTCTGGGCGAGCGTGGGCTCGGCAGAACTTTCTACGAGGTCGCAGTGGGCCCAACAGTAAACAGTACGGAAATCCCTTGTCTGCATGTCGACGACAATATCCACGAGCTCACCTTCGACTGGCGCGGAATGTATACCAATATGTTCAGGGAAGAAGAGTACGTACGCCGCTTGAAAGCAAATGCAGCTCCCAAAGCAGACCGTAGTGAAGAATTAGATTTTCCGTCAAGCGACCGAATCCGTATCTACGATCGATTGTTGCGAAAACATGAAATCATCATGTGGCGCGTAGACAGAAAGTTTTACCAACAAGCGTTGCTCCATCGACTTCGGAAGTATTATAGACAGCATTATTGCTTCGATCTCAACATAGACGTACCGCCTGGGGACTTCCACTATCCAGTAGATGTGAACAACTGGTCCTGGGTTCGACAATTCGGTGCTTGGAATTGTAGAAGGCGGGCAATTCAACGTCTCAAAAAGGCCTGGATTGAAAAACATAATATAGAGTCTAAATGGTGTCCTGGAAAAACTTTTGTGAAAATTTGGTCCAATGATATGGAAGCAGAGAAGCAATAAGTGCGAGGGTATCCACGAGAAGCCGGTCAAGTTGCTGCGTGAAAGAGTTATGGAAATTGGTGATGGTGCCTTTTACGACTTTCGCAGCGCTAAGAAAGCCTCGCTTTTATTCGTCAATGACACTATTCAACTGCCACCAGGTGAAGCCTTGGCAACCGCGGCCATATTACCGCCTGCGCCCCCTGCGCTAGCTGCACTACTATCATCAGTTCTACCTAGCCTTCCGACAGAGATATGGAACAAAGTTCTCAAGTTCGTGTCTGATAAATGGTACCGAGCTTCCGGGCCTCGAATTCTGTCCTTCCCAGAAGGAGGTTTGGTTCGACTAGAAGGAGCTTTACTCGGTGTTCTACCGAGAGGAACAGATACTGCACGGGCTTCAACAATAGATAAGCTCGAACAGCCGAACTTTGGTAGCCCAGCAAACAAAACATGTGATGGGCGAATTTCAGAGGAGTATTTAGTTCAAGTTTAAGAAGAAGACTCTCAATATATGTTCTGGAGTTATCGGCGACCTCTGGTCGTATCTCAAGACTCCTGTTGAGCAAAGATACGTGTGCGTACAGCACGAGCGAGACCCTGATGATAATCACTGGGAAAAGTTCGAGGTGGACGGGAAGGATTTCGAATTCATTCCCGAGTCCAATGCTGAGCTTGTGGAGCTTGAGAACATGGCTCGTGGATGGCAGTTGTGGAATGATGGGTATGACCATGTTGATGAAATCGATGAGTATGATCAGGACAACGAGGACGATGGAGACGATGAAGATCATGAGGAGCGATGGATGGGCAGTGATGCGACTTCTATTCGCAGCATCATAAGCTTTGAGGGTCAGTGAGAACCAATATTCTCGTGGTGCAAAGACTTTTTTGGGTTCAGCGAATTGCATTTTTTTGGCCTCGCTATTTTGCTTGGGCGTTCCGGTTCGAATGTTTAGTGACATGATCACATTGACTCGTGGTTAACTTCCTCACGGTGAGTCGATACAAGTGCACAATGAGGGCAATGTACGTTTGTACGCCCAAATATACTAGCTCATTCTTTTCCTGGCTTACCTTTCTGCAAGTACAAGGCATGTGGAAAATTTCATTTTGAATTAATATGCATGAATAACTGTATATGCTGCGTCACTCAATCCTGACACTAATTATCTCAGTTTCCCGTGACATACTCGTCGAATACACAGCTAAATGAGTGACACTTGCGCAGTATCTTCCAATTTTGTTCTGTCTCACCGTTTCTTACATTCCTTATTCTGTTACAATGTATATAACATCCCCCACCACGTAGCGAGAAGTACTCCGTAGCGAGAAAATTCACAGGTACTTAGACTTCAAAGTAGTCGACACCGATCCACATCTGACTATCTGTGCTGCACCGTTCAGGGTAGCTGCTAGGGATATTCCTCTACCTGCCCAGCGCCGCCTATAGCAAAATTACTAATCTCGTTGTTGCCTTTGCAGCCTCAAGAGTTATAATAATGCTCTATCGCCAACTTAAAGCCTGACTAGCACGCTAATAGGTCATTATCAGCCCTATGGCGGCTAGAAGAAGAAGATTCATGCAATGTTGCCACGCTGATCAGTACCTGCTACTAAGTGAGATGACCCTGGTCGTCCAAAACGCCTTCTGCGTATCCACGTAATAATTACAGTGTAATATAAGTTATGCCTGCTGACAAGCTAAGTCTGTGGCTACAAGTAGTAAGCTTGTGGCGGTACACACGCCCGCTTTGTTTGACGCACTTTGGAGCTTCGCAGCGCTTAAGGTGCGGCTGAGATGTACAGCCACGTTCAGGTTGCTACGCAGCACCTCAACAGTCTTCAGCCTGATGACTGGCATTGCACCCAGCTTTACTCTCCATCCCGCTCTACGCTCATCGCCTTTGTTCACACACGACTCGATAGCCTATCCCCTTCGGTGCTGTACAGCCACTCATCTTCTATTGCATATGCTGACCAAATAAGTGAATCTTCTTACCAAGCTGCCGCATCAAGCCTCTCATGTCTCGTTCCCACCGCATGCGCCTACCACGCATTCACACAAGTCAATGCGTCTTCTAAAGAACAAAGAAGATGGAGAGCTCACGATCATCAGCTTCGACGATAACGCGATACCTCCATATGCGATACTTTCGCACACTTGGGGAGCAGATGAAGAGGAGGTGACTTTCGCGGACCTAGAGAAAGGTGAAGGCAAGAACAAGCCTGGCTACGAGAAGATTAGATTCTGCGGAGAACAAGCACAGCATGATGGTCTACGGTACTTCTGGATTGACACATGCTGCATTAATAAGGCAAACAAGGCTGAGCTCGCCTTTGCTATTAGGTCAATGTTCCGCTGGTATCGCAACGCAGTTCGATGTTATGTTTACCTATCAGATGTTTCGGATGACGCTATTGGCTCTAGTAAAGCAGTAGAGTTATTACACAGGGAGACAGCCTTCCGCAATAGCAGATGGTTCACCCGTGGCTGGACACTGCAAGAGCTTCTTGCCCCACCATTAGTAGAGTTCTTCTCTAAAGATGGGGAAAAGCTAGGTGATAGATTATCACTCATACCACTATTACGGGAAGTCACAGGCATACCTGATTCAGCTTTGCAGGGTGCGCCCTTGTTCGACTTTGATGTTAATGAGCGAATTTCATGGAACGAACACCGAACAACAAAAATTCCAGTAGACCGCGCATACTCTCTGATGGGAATTCTCGGCGTCAGTTTGTCTCCGTTCGACGATGAAAGTCCAGCTGAAGCATTGAAACGACTTACGGATGAGGTCGACAAGCAGAACAAGTGCCTTCAAGACTTGCGCCCTAGTAATCCGCGCGACGATAAGAAGCGGATTGAGGAAACAAAGGGTGGCCTTCTGGAGAATGCATACTGCTGGGTCCTAGGAAATGCCAGCTTCCAACAATGGCGTAATGACGCAAACAGCCATCTGCTGTGGGTGAAAGGCGATCCTGGTAAAGGCAAGACAATGCTGCTCTGCGGCATTATCAACGAACTACAGAAGGCAGCAGGTAACACCGTTACTATCTCGTACTTCTTCTGCCAAGCAACCGACTCGCGCATCAACAGCGCCACGGCTGTGCTACGAGGGCTATTATACATGCTCTTGAATCAGCAACCCTCACTTGCATCTCGCGTCCGCAGAAAGTACGATCACGCAGGCAAAGCCCTGTTTGAGGACGCAAATGCCTGTATAGCCTTGACGGAAATCTTCGTGGATGTCCTACAAGATCCAAGCCTACGCTCAACATATCTGATCATCGACGCGCTTGATGAATGCGTTACTGGGTTACCAAAGCTTTTAGATTTTGTCGCAAAGCAGTCGTTGACGTCTAACTGTGTAAAATGGATCGTTTCTAGCCGCAACTGGCCTGATATTGAAGCACAGCTAGAGCAGGCAGGACACAAAGTAAGACTAAGCCTTGAGCTGAACGCGAAGTCGGTCGCTGATGCGGTTGCTGTCTTTACCCAGGAAAAGGTGGACCAGTTAGCACAGAAGAATCGGTATAAAGCAGCGACTCGAGATGCTCTGCTCAAGCACTTGAAGTTAAACGCGAATGACACCTTCCTCTGGGTAGCTTTGGTGTGCCAAGACCTGAAAGAGACGGCGGACCGGAATGTACTAAAGAAGCTAGCTGCATTCCCGCCTGGATTAGACCCTTTGTACAAGCGGATGATGCACCAGATGAGCAAATCAGATGACGCCGATAACTGTCGACAGGTGCTGGCTTCAGCTGCGATTCTGTTTCGACCTGTTACGATATCCGAACTGGTTGTGCTTGTTGGGCAGCTTGAGGAGTTTGTTGATGACCTAGAGTCGATGCGAGAGATTGTTAGCCTTTGTGGATCATTCCTTACAGTTCAAGAAGACAAGGTCTATTTTGTGCATCAGTCTGCAAAAGACTTTCTCTTTGCAAAGGCGTTTAATGAAGTCTTTCCACAGGGAACTAAAGATGCTCATCAGGTACTCTTTTTAAAATCGCTGGCAATTCTGTCTGGGACATTGCACAGGGATATGTACAGGCTAAAAGCTCTAGGATTTCCTGTTGCGAACGTTAAACCGCCTGATGTAGACCCATTAGCAGTATTACGCTACCCGTGCGTCTACTGGATTGATCATCTACACGACTCAGAACTTAAGTTTTCAGCAAACAGTGTTGGCGACCTGCAGACTATTAGCGTAGCCGACGAATTCCTAAGAAAGAAGTTCCTCTACTGGCTAGAGGGGCTCAGTCTCTGCAAGAGTATGCCAAAAGGTATACTCTCTATGGCTAAGCTGCAATCACTTGTCCATGTATGTTAAAGATAGGCAACATGTAGACTATTTGCATGCTGACAAGGACAAGGGAACAGGACACCCAGATCCTCTCAGATCGCTTGTCAACGATGCCTATAGGTTCATTATGTATCACAAAGGGGCGATTGAGAGTTACCCTCTTCAAACATATGCATCTGCGCTGTTGTTTAGTCCAAGAAGTAGTCTGATTAGGCAGCAATTCCAATACGAAAATCCAGAACGAATCACGATTAAGCCAGCCATGAGCGATGCTTGGAGCGCGTGCCTACAGACGCTCGAGGGCCATAGCAGCGACGTCAACTCAGTGGCCTTCTCTCACGACTCGACCCGGCTGGCATCGGCGTCG